>CM035124.1:133412498-133664987 GCA_020205555.1 Panax stipuleanatus
GCGGGGTATGCATTCTTAATAGAGTAGCGTTCATGTACTTATGATGATTTTCTATGCATAGCATACGGGGCATGCATTAAAACATTTTTTTTGGGCACGTCCTATAATCCACACCTCCTGCAACCGATAAAGGACACAACTATAATGTGATGGTGGAATTATATCATATCTTGCCTATTTATTTCATCATTTTTCAGTTTCTTAACAGTCTTGATTCAAGATATTTCTACCCTTGTACATTCCATTTTGTTTTGTTTTGGCAAGTTCTTTTTAAAAATCTGCACATACTAATTTCTTTTAGAGATGAAGAGTCGTCCCCAAGAAGCAAAAATTGCATAGCTGGAATTCCTAAAAATACCAGACTTTTTGGAACTGTTTTCTGATTCAATATAACTTATGTCATAATTGATTGATCAACATACTGAACACAACAATCTTTTTTTGATATTTTTGATATCTTTGTTTTATTGGAGCAATTGTTATTACATCCATCTAGAACTTTGGATTTTGGTATTGGCTTTACTGTTTGTGATATATTCTTGGTTTGCATAAATATGATACATTCATATGCGCTAGAGTGCTACTATTAAATATCTTTATGTCAATGCTTGTTTTTGTTTATTTGAGTTTTCTCATTTTACATATAGGAATTAACTTGCCAACTTTACTCTGATTTCTTGCTCTAGTTGATTGTGATTTTTCTTCCTTATAATAAATTCATTACATAATTTGGGTGTTTGAGTTGACCTGTTCTGTTAGTAAATCAGGTGGATGTCACTAGGTAATCAGTTGAATGGAGTACAATTGGTGGATGAAGGGCTACAAGCAAGGTTTAAAGCTGCTTATGCAGAAGTTGAGGTGCAGCCTCAGTCCCAGCCAAGGGCTTCTACTATGGAAGTGGACCCAGTGTGACTCAGTTGAGAGAATCAAAGTCTGCATCAGCACAGTTTGCAGATATCAGAGATCCAGAGGCAGCCTATGTGTCTGAAGAGAAACCAATGAATCTTGATGTGGAGATGACAAGCTAAATACTGATTTTCATAGCTACATACTGTCACAAGTTAAGTGATTAAGTCATTTTTCACCCAAGTTATGGACTTGTTATGTGGTGTAATTTTACTACGTACTAGACTTGTAATTTGTGATAGGTGATGACTTAGTTGATTCTTTATTTTCTACGTGGTGTTTGTCGACTTTTTTACTAGTTTTTAATGTCAAGCGTTTTATTTTTGAATTTTGATGGTGAAGTATTCATATAATTGTGTTTTTAATTGTATTATATAGTGTTATAGTTATTACTCCTTCCATTTCAGAATAAAAGTTCTAGTTGACTTTTTGTTCATATTAAGAAAGAGAATAAAATGACAAAATTGTTCATATTTAAATTCTCATTTAATTGCATAGTTTTTTACACATGACTAGTGATGCTCCAGTAAATATGAATAGAGAATAGAAATATGTCAATTAATACAAAGGTTATTATTATAGGCAAATTATTGTAAAAATAAATTATTTAAGGTAAGTAGACATTTTACTTGGGACTACCTAAAATAGTAATAAGGACTTTTTATCACGGGACGGAGGAGGGAGTATGTTTTAGGTTTTAATATATAAAAAATTTCATTGTTCATTAAACTTTTGAAGTAAAATAAATAGTGTATAAATTGCACATTATTAGTGACTTGTAGCTATATGGACGCCGTGGCGAGCGTCTTATCGCCTAGGCGTCCTGGCAGTCAACTACCGATATGTCTTACCGTGGCTCCGTGACATCTATGATTAGCTATTAGTTAGATGTAAATTTGAAAACTTTTAGGTATAGTGTTAAGGCTTATTATATTCTTCTACGCACACAAATAGTAGAAGTGGGGTGCAGTTTCAATATTTTAGGATTAGCTGCCATTGTCGTGGCCTGCGGGCACGTGTGACCTACGTGAAACAGTTAAAATCTGATTTTGTATGGGAAGACAACTAGCAATTGGAAAGACAACAGCTTTAGCGAAGTAATTATACTGTTTGACTTGTTATGCTATTGGAGGGTGAGTTTAAACTACCCTTTCTTAAACAGAATTAACTGTAGAATTCAGGTTTATTCATGGGTGCAATTTAGCTTTGTTAACAAATTTATATATTTTATAGCAGTAAATATTGTGAGAACCTATTATTTGTTGGCTCCTCATTGATATCTTTACATAGATGCGATGCGCAATTTAAAATGTGCAGGTCCATATTGAGACATCATGGGTTTGGCTTCTTCTTGATATGTTTTGAGCAATAATATCGTGTTTTTATAAGATCATATCTGAGACATGCCATTTCATATTCTTCATGTTGATGTACTTAGGAAACGTCTATTTCTTGTCTATTAATTTACTTCGGCAGCTTGGCATCATTAGCTTGACATCTGAGATATGCTTTTCATCCAGTGATATCTATATATATGCACACAAAATATACTCTTGCTTTCTGCCTCTCATAAATAGTTCTTTCGTTTATCCTCTTACATCTTTTTGTTTATGTTAATTTTATAATCCCCTTTCCAAGGTGGAGGTCTTCCTCGGTCGGCGAGTCCTATCCCTTGCACTTTGTAAAGGACAGCAGGGTTCATCTATCAATATATGTGGATGTGTGTATGCTCGAGTCATCAAATCATATTTTTCCCCAATCATAGTGTGTATTGTAACTACTTTCTTATTGTTTCTGGAAAATCCTATGCAAGAAACACTAGTGATATTTTGAGAGTTGAGTTGAGAGCGGTCAAATTAATCCATCTAACTTGATGCTGTATATTGTAGTCTGCCTTACCCCTTAATATTGTACCTTAAAGCAAACCCACCCTCCCTCCCTCCCTCTCTGTCTTTGATGTTCTTGTTTTGTATCTTCTTGCAGGTTGAGGGACCAAAATCTCCTGAAGAAATGCTTAGTGTTGCAGAGAGTGCTTGAAGAAAGCTCTACTGTTCTTGTTGCAGCCAGGCTTGAAGCAGAAGAACGAAGAAATAACATGCGTTTGAGGGAGGAGCAAGATGCTGCTTATCATGCAGCACTTGAAGCTGATCATGTAAGTCACTTGTATTATGTTGTTATTGTTTTCTTGCTGTCAATGTATTTTGCCTCATCAGGCCAGGGAACGTCCTAGGAAGGAAGAGCAAGAAAGGCTGGAAAGGGAAGCTGCTGAAGCTGAGAGGAAGCTGAAGGAAGAAGAGGCTCGTGAAAGAACAGCTCGTGAAGCTGCTGAGAAAAAAGCCGCATTAGCTAGATTGCGCGAGGAGAAAGCCATGTCATTGGGTGCTAAGCCTGAAAAAGGGCCTGATGTCACTCAGGTAATTAGTCGTTTTTTAACTTACCTTTTTTTTTTGTTTGAAGAAACTCGTGTGTTGTAAAGACTTGAAGTTCATGTAACCCAAATTGTGGAGTTTACATTACTACCTAAAACATGAAGTTCAAAAACTTTGTCGCGTGAATCAGTTGGATTGTTTTCCTCATATATATGCATACTTGAATCTCTTTTACTTTTTCCTTGGTAAAAGAATATCGTAGCTGCATTGCATGAATTATGGTAGTGTATTGAGGGTGATTACATTCTTGTGCCTGTTTTTTATGTCGACTGTTGTGCCAGTGGATAGGTTGTATATGTGCCCGAGTAATAAAAGGCATATCATAGAGAATATCCATGTAATAGTTACTAGTGTTACTGGATATATGGTATTGTAGTGGTGGCTCTTTTGCTGAGGAATCCCCTTTTATTTGTAATACTATCTCTATGATATTATCTCATAGCAGAAGTTTCTCCTCTGCAAGTTATTTCAGATTATTATGCAGAATTGGTTATTTTTTTGCTGATATGAATGAATATGAATTCTATTAATGTTAGCAAGGCATTGGCTGGAGAAAAGAAAACACAATTTTTTTTCTATTTTGATATATTTTCATGCGAAAGGTTAGAAATATTTTTATACAATTGTGAATATTTAGAAGTGAAGTTTCACAAATAATATTTTGACCCTAGTGAAATACATGCACCTTGCTAGGAAACATGTTTCTACTGGCTGGCAAAGCGTTGCATGATCAAGAATCTTATGCAAATGACTACTATTCAAATATTTCTTCGAACGAGAAAGGTAACCAAATTTGAGGTAAATTTATCAAAACAATCAATATGAGAACTGGATGTTGAATTTTTTTTTTTTTTTGTAGGTCATTGAAATTCAAATGGTGCTAGTGACAAGCGCACATATCAAAAATCCTGTAGCTGCAGACAAGAAGACTGGAATGCTGACTATAGGAGAGGAAGAAGGCGACGCTGGAATTGACCCAAACACATTAGGATAAGAAGGTGAGGTTTCTGGTAATGCATTAGGACCATAAGAAGGTGAGAAGCTGAACACCCATTACCAGAAAAGAGCACATAAATGTGGAGTTTTTGTGATTTTTGGCAGTGGCCCTGTTGTCCACTAGTGAAATTGTTGTCTCCTGGTGAAGTTGTAGCGATTGCATTTTTCCTAGTAAATAAAATAGGAGTTTAATAAAATGAATTTTTATTTTATTTAATAAGTTTTATTATACTACATATATTATTTGTGTGCAGTGTAAATTCTGAGTATGTGTGTTATGCAATGTGATAAATATATATTAGAATATATATTTATGGGATAAATGATTTAGAGATATTTTATCCGGATTTTTGGGAATTATGTTATAGTATTTAAAGTGAAATTTGTATATTAAGCTTGTATAATATTGGGTACATTATGTACGGAAGGTATATAATTTATTCAAGCAAACAGAGAACTATGCTAATAAGTCACCTAAGCTGAATGGGAGGTATGAGGTGTAGCTATATTAAAAGGCTGAATTAGTGACAAGCCTTTTTAGCAAGAGCTGGCAATACAATACAAATGTAGCCATATAGACTTTAAAACTCAGCAGCCTTATTTCGTGACTAGCAAGGAAAGGAGAGTTGGGATATTTTTTTACTCCATTCCTTTTCTTTTCATTTCCACCCGCCACTTTCCTTCTCCAATCTTCAGTTCGTGACTTTCAACGAAGCATGAGTTAGTTGGTCGAATTTTAGTCCCTCCAGTTAAATAGCAAGAGAAATTAAGACAACAGGGATTGAATTTCAAGAAAACTGAATCAAGCTGTTGGAAGGTAAATAAACTCTTGCTATACTTTATACATGAACAAATTGAAGGATGTTTGGTTAGTAGTAAGTTGTTAAGGTTATGTGAACTGTTATGTTGTATTAGTAGTGATAATCTGATTTCTAGCTAAAGGGGCTTAGGTTGGTTGTGTGGAGAGATAAGGGAGATTAAATGGGTTCAAAATGTAAACCAATAGCTATGAAATTGGTAGCTTTAAACAGTGCACACAAGTTGTTCGATAAAAGTCCCTAATGGACTGTTTTGCTTAAACATTGATTATTTGATAGAATTAAAGTCTGGGCTGGATATGTACGCAATACATGATGATGTGTGTAAGCCTATTAAATGGAAATGAAAAGCAGCTTAAGCTATAACTAAAAATTTGAATGTAACATGTCAAGCTATTGTTGCACACTGTTTTGAGGCATCTGAGAAACTATAATTTAAAAGTCTTATGTTTTTGTTAATAAGCTGCTATGATATCTAAACTATGCTGGAATATGGTTACTAGTAAAGTGGCGTATCAAGTGCTAAGAGAGGTCGAAGGGATGGGGCTGGGTAGGCTAGCCGCTACAGACAGCAGCAGCCAGCGCCCAGCGCTGGGCTGTGCTGAACTGCAGGGGCCAGCCGAGTAAGTTTTTGCCAGCAGTTTGAGTAGCACAAACAATATATCTGCTGCAGTTTGAAGGTTGATTTAATAGGCGGGTATACCATCTTTAGGTTACAAAAGGTGGGGTATGAATGGATTACTAAATGAGGTACCAAAAATGGCCTGAGAGAAGGAGCAGAGCTGCTGCCCATGGCAGCAGCAGTGGATGTGTATAGCATCAGTTGGGGGCTCTCTTTTGAGTTCTCAGTTGATTTGCTTTAAGAGGTTTAAACAACTTGTTTAGTATTTTGTTAAATAGAGAGGTATGCATAGTGCCTTGTATCCCAAAATGGTAGCATATTAGAGTAAATAAGTTATAGTTTGAAACTAAGGAAGGGGGGGACAGGGCTGCTGCCTCGGCAGCAGCAGTAAGCATGAGTGGCATGGGCTGGGAGCTCTTCCTGGGCTTTCAGTCATTGCACTTATGTTGCTCTAGATGCCCAGCTATTGGCATACTATTATAGATGTATAAATCATCCCTAAGTTACTAAAAATGTCATTGTATAAGAATGTAATGGCATGAAGTAATGGGCAAGGGATGGGGGCTGCTGCCTATTGGGTAGCAGCAGTTGTCAACAAGTGACTGCCATAGCAGTTTTGGACTAGTTACTTTAACTCTAAGATTAGGTTGAAGATCTATCCATAAGGTTTGGATTTAAAACTTTCTAATTAACAAATGAAAAGGTTAAATTTTAATGGATGAAACATGGAGGGTGCTGTTTGGTGGGATGTTAATACATGTTAGCTTTAACACACTAGATTATATGAATAAATCTAGAATGAGCTCAAGGGTTGTATGAGTAAGTTAGTAAGCTCTGAAATAGAAGCTAGTATGAATGGACATCTAAAATTGGATGTATTAAGCCAAGCTTGACTGCCAACATAGTGAGGCAAAGAGGGCTGCTTTGCATTTACTTAACCAACAAAAAAGGCTGTTTTGACATTATTAAGGGAAACAAGAATAATTAATGCAATAATATGTTGAAATGAAACTATAAATCAAAGGGAAGACTAAAAGCTAACCATACAAGTGAAAATACCTCCAAGGCAAGAAATAAGCTATGAAGACACCTTGTATGCTAGAAGTTAATTAAAGAAAGCATGAAAGGCTCATGTACTAAGCTACCAATAGGATATGAATGATAAGTGTAATGTGGTTATATATGATAAGCATATCGGACCTTATTAAAGAAAGATATGGCTATTGTAAAAACATGGATGAGGTATTTATAAAATGTATAGAAATATCTCAAATGTAGAAAGACAAACTAAAAATATAATCAATGTGGTTATATGATTATGTGATATGTGAACGTGCAAGCTATATGATTTGGATATGTGGCTAAAATGCTTGTAAATGCATATATATAACTGTGTAGGGTCTGTGAGAACACACAAGTTAAGCTGAATTTTTGTCAATAGTCTACGAATAAGGTAAGTATCTAAATCTTACTCTTTAATGAGCAAGTATTTTGAAATCATTCATATATGGACAGATTCTCTAAATTTTGAACTGTCTCTCATTATTTATTAATAATACAAGGTTAAATAACCCTTTTATTCCAATCAGCTCCAAAAGAATGGGTAATATATTTTCATGTATATCAAATGAAATTCAATATGCATAAACAGGTTGAAGGTAAGTCTGAACCATTTGTTCTGGTCAAACACAGATGTAAAAGATTTCAATTTCTTTATAATAAGTCTTGAAATATTATTGTGCAGTGATTTAAGCTATCCAGCTATATTGTTATAGTTTGGATTCCAGTATGAGACTAAACAAATCCTAAAATGGGATATTTTATATTGCACTCTGGGAGTGGTGACGTTGAACATAAAATTGTTCTGGATAAGATATTATTAATCAATACAGGGCATAACGGGCTGATCACCCACCGTGCCCGTAAGATAAGATGGTTCACAGATAAACTTTTGATAGAACCTTTTCAAGAAAAAAAAAAGCTTGTTCGTGGTCTTATGACCTCTCGGCTGTTCAATATTGATGTGATATTCCAGGAATACGAACGATTCAAGATTATTTTGCTATACAGTTTTGCTTCACTGTGAAAACATGCCTTAAAGAAAACATTTACTTGTTATGATATTAAAGAATGTTATTACTTGTTGAGCAATTGAATGCTCATTCTTGCTTTGTTATAAATGTTTTCAGCTAATCAAGCTCCAGCAGAGAGGTCTAGTAGAGACAAGGGAAAGGGAAAAGCTACTGAGTAGTTGGAATATTATGTAATAGATGGTTAATATGTTTGTAAATATTTAACTATCATGTAATAAGCAATTAAAGGTCTACGTACCTGGGATTAGCAGAACTCTGATATAATATCTTTACTAAGTTTGATATTATATTATGCTAAATGCTTGATATCGTGAAGCACTGAATAAGGGTTACAAGTACCCGAATTTGGGGGCGTCACAGAAGTAACGTTGAAGAGAGAATTTTTGTTGTTCATGTACAATATTGGATCTATTAGGTTGCAGCTCTGGTATGACTGCTCTATTACTTAAACAACTGAATCTTGACTGTGGGTATAGGAAAATTGCGCATAAACATAATCATTTGTGATTTGAGAATAAGCAAACATAGCATACATTTTTGAAAATTTTAAAACGAGAGATCAAAGTTGAGAAGAACAAACTCACTGAGAGAGTCTCCAATCTTCAAGTTGTGATTCTTAGACCACTTGGTGTAGACAAGTCGATTTGATGAAGTGGGTAAACCCCAAGCATCTAAATCTCCAACCTTGTATTGGTAGCAGAAAATCACTTTGGTTTGGATCACCACAAGAAATTGGAGACAAGTATACCATAACAGGTTTCTCTAAGTTCTAAGGCTTGCCATCTCTTAGCTTATTCTCTCTCGATCTACTTCACTCTTTATATCAAATCTAAGATAAATATAGATACATATATATATTTATATATATATAAAGAGAGTAACTTTTCATTGGCCCGAGTGATAAAGTGCCAGACTGATTGGTGAAGTGGATAAGTCCAATGCCAATTACTACTAATTTGTGTCATGGGTTGTTATTTTGTTATCAGATCTAGTGATATTTACATTCATTCATTGCCAAAGAAAATGGGATATAAATGGGTTGGGGCAGCCATGGGGAACAAGAAAAAAGAAGAACATTCCATCAATTACTCAGATGAGTTGACAGATGCCGCTATACCTGATCCACATCAGTGTTTTCGAACATCACTAGCAATAATTCCGAGTTAGAGTTCTTGTTTAGTCGGGAAGTATATAGAGCGGGCCGTTTCCCCCTCCTCACTACGCTCGTCTCCCCTCGGGGAAGTCTAACTCCTTTCCGTGCATTCGAGCAAAAATGTCAACATGTCAAACTGAACTCTCGTTTTTAGACGGAGGTAGTCTTAGTTACATAGTTGTTATGGCGTCGTCATAGCGTCGTCATGACATTGCCTACGCGAAGCCTAGGCATCTTGGTGTTAGAGAAGGGCAAGGCAATGACTTGGACATCAAGCTAAAGCTCATGCCTCGGTAGCTGTCCCAAGTTAAGTGATTAAGTCATTTTTGACCCAAGTTATGGACTTGCTATGTGGAGCAATTTTACTACGTACTAGACTTGTAATTTGTGATAGGTGACGACTTAGTTGATTCTTTATTTTCTACGTGGTGTTTGTTGACTTTTCTACTAGTTTTTAATGTCAAGCGTTTTATTTTTGAATTTTGATTTTAAAGTATTCATATAATTGTGTTTTTAATTGTATTCTATAGTGTTATAATTATTGCTCATTCCATCCCAGAATAAAAGTCCTAGTTGACTTTTTATGCATATTAAGAAAGAGAATAAAATGACAAAATTGTTCATATTTAAATTCTCATTTAATTGCATAGTTTTTTACACATGACTAGTGATGCTCCATAAATATGAATAGAGAATAGAAATATGTCAATTAATACAAAGGGTATTATAGGCAAATTATTGTAAAAAATAGATTATTTAAGGTAAGTAGACATTTAACATGGGACTACCTACAATAGTAATAAAAACTTTTATTCTGGGACGGAGGGAGTATGTTTTAGGTTTTAATATATATAAAATTTTATTGTTCAATATTCCTTTGAAGTAAAATAAATAGTGTATAAATTATACATTGTTAGTGACTTGTCGTTATATGGACGCCGTGGTGAGCGCCTTATCGCCTAGGCGTCCTGGCAGTCAACTACCGACGTGTCTTGTCGTGGCGCCGTGACATCTATGATTAGCTATTAGCTAGATGTAAATTTGAAAACTTTTAGGTATAGTGTTAAGGCTTATTATATTCTTCTACGCACACGAATAGTAGAAGTGAGGGATGAAATTTCAATATTATAGGATTAGTTGCCATTGTCGTGGCCAGCAGGCACATGTGTGGCCTACAGTGAAACAGTTAAAATCGGATTTTGTATGGGAAGACAATTAGCAATAGGAAAGACAATAGCTTTAGCGAAGTAATTATACTGTTTGACTTGTTATGCTACTGGAGGGTGAGTTTAAACTACCCTTTCTTAAACAGAATTAACTGTAGAATTCAGGTTTATTCATGGGTGCAATTTAGCTTTGTTAACAAATTTATATGGTTTATAGCAGTAAATATTGTGAGAACCTATTATTTGTTGGCTCCTCATTGATATCTTTACATAGATGCGGTGCGCAATTTAAAATGTGCAGGTCCCTTTTGAGACATCATGGGTTTGGCTTCATCTTGATATGTTTTGAGCAATAATATCGTGTTTTTATAAGATCACATCTGAGACGTGCCATTTCATTTTCTTCATGTTGATGTACTTAGGAAACGTCTATTTCTTGTCTATTAATTTACTTCGGCAGCTTGGCATCATTAGCTTGACATCTGAGATATGCTTTTCATCCAATGATATCTATATATGCAAACAAAATATACTCTTGCATTCTGCCTCACATAAATAGCGCTTCCGTTTATTCTCTTACATCTTTATGTTTATGTTTATTTTATAACCCCCTTTCTAAGGTGGAGGTCTTCCTCGGTCGGCGAGTCCTATCCCTTGCTCTTTGTAAAGGATAGGGTTCATCTATTAATATTTGTGGATATGTGTATGCTCGAGTCATCAAATCATATTTTTTCCCAAACATAGTGTGTATTGTAACTTCTTTCTTATTGTTTCTGGAAAATCCTATGCAAGAAACGCTAGTGATATATTGATAGTTGAGTTGAGAGCGGTCAAATTAATCCATCTAACTTGATGTTGTATATTGTAGTGTCTGCCTTGCCCCTTAATATTGTACACCCTCCCTCTCTCTCTGTCATTGATTTTCTTGTTTTGTATCTTCTTGCAAGTTGAGGGACCAAAATCTCCTGAAGAAATGCTTACAGTGTTGCAGAGAGCTTTGGGGACTATCGTTCTATTGTTTGTTTGCAAAGGCCATCCATCATAAGATTGAAACATCAATATGTTGACTGCCAGCCAACAGAATTTGGCCATAACTTATACATCAATAACTGTATAAATGAAAACCAGATTAAAACACTCTGACCACTATTGCCTTTAGCCTCAGATACTCATGGTAGCAGTTTTAAGTAGACAACCAGTGTGGCTGCTGTAACATAAAAAGGATAACTTTGAATAACTGTATACAGAATATAGCTACAGAACAGTCTGACCAGCTGATCATGGCAACTGAAGCATTATACATCAATATGTTGTTGGCTGCCAACAGTTAGAAAATAAGTGAAACAAAAAACCCATACTTGGGCACTAGAACAAGACACAAAAATCTGTTGCTGAAGCAAGAATCCTAATACTAAGTAGTCAAATGGAGATTAAGAATCATTTTCTAATTAGTATTAAGATTAGTAGATCATCTCTCAGAATTCCCAACCCCCACTTGAACACAAACTCATGATCCTCTGACTGATATACATTATCCATTAATATAACATCTAACCTTGGTCTGAATTGCTCCAGTAGCAGCATTATGTGTAGAGCATAGCATGCCTTCACTTGATGCAACCCAACCAGGTGCAATTTTGTTAAGAAAATCTTTCAATCATGATGCATATTTTTGCCATTTAATACTTGGGTGTAACTACTTTTGTTTATAATTAATGATATTGTAGTGGAGCTCAGCTAGCTTAGGAGAAACCCCATGCCATGAGACAACATAACCATACTTCAATAGCATAAAGAAGAGCATATGCCTGAATAAGAGAAATATCCATCCAGACACGATTAATATTACATCAGAAGCCAATTTCTCCTACAAAAGTTTCTAGATAGATTGAGAAGACGGTAAGAAATCAACAAGGAATAATGATTGAAGATTTGGAATCAGTGAGTCTTTTCTGGCAAATTAATAAATTTACCAGCTTTTCTTCACCAGTTTTGACTTCTCTTGCCGTCTTTGTATTTCTATGTCTCCTCGTATGCTCTTTCGTATTTCCAACCCAGTAGTACCTCATGGCAGTTAGAGCAATAGACATCAGCAACTGTGTGGAGAGCTGCCGGTCCTCTTTTGCCCCCATAAAAACTTCACCCAAGAGATGACTCATTTAAAAACTCAGGGGAAGAAAAAAAGCCCTGCATAATTAAGTTACTTGAGAGCCAAAAGAAGAGCTGGTTTACACTAAAGCATCAAGGTCCACACTATAAAAGCTGAGAGCTCAACTCCCTTGAATCATCATCTCCTATTGAGCACCCTCCAAATTGACCACATAACACTTGAGTGGAGAACATACTCCTGTTTTTAAGAAAAAAAAGTCTTGAACGATCTCAATACCGACAGGTTGATGCGGTCATGTAGTTAGCCCCCGGGGTCACCCCGAGGAGACGGACAGAGGTGCCTAGTAAAAATAGAGTTATATAACCTACGTCAGCTCCTCATCACATCAATGACAAAAGCTGCACAATCTCTCATATTTTCCTCCGTGCTTCAATCACCCTCACATCTCAACAAACAGTCATGAAATCTCTCAACTGTTCTGGGTAACACCCCGAGCAAGCTTGCACAGATGCAGGGTCCAAGGATGCTAAATTCATCATCACCTTAAATTATGATAAAAGATTATAAAATTAACATGCTAAATTCTTTTTAAGTAAATTTTGCATAAAACCAGTTGAAAAAGAGAGGTAAAAGTAATGCTAAATAAGGTGGGTTGGTCCAAGGATGGATCAAAACATAAAGTATATATGGAGTACTAAGCAAATGCAAAGGGTGAATCACCTGCCAAATTACCTAGTATCTCAAGGCTAAATCCGAGCAAGCTTGCAGAATGCATAAATTTATACTACAAAACATGATTAAGTTTATACAAACCATTATCCAACTATCTAACTAAAACCCTGAATACAGGATTGTCTAACAAGTGAAAACATTCAGAACTGACAAACATGGCAATTTCATTCGCAATTATTACCTCTATCTTCTCTAGGAGGTCATGAATTGTGGAATCAGTCAGCCTGTGAAATTCATCCTCCTGCAGCAGAGAACTATATCCACATTAATTGTTAGAAAATTTTCACTTCACACCCTTCAACTTAAAAAAAAATGTCATCATTTCTAAATATGCTAGCATTACTGTTCACAATTGCAGTACCAAAAAATCATATCCCTAACAATCTGAGCTTTGAAGCCTTCATTGGTTGATGAATTGTGGAAGTTCTTTAATAATCAATATTGTCCCTTAATTCAATATAGATATCATTAAAAAAATAGAGGGAGAGATCAGATACCTGTAATCGACAGCCACTGGGCCGTGACACTAGAAGAAGGGCGAGAGAATCTATTTCTTGAACAGCTTTGTTCATAATGTTTGGATGGTTGATTAGCTCTGCCAGTGCCCATTCTGTTGTAGTGGCAGATGTGTCTGTTCCAGCAGCAAAAATATCCTGCAAGTTTAAACATTATGCACTAATTATGTACAATTTTCTGTACTAGTATTTTAAATGATGTGCACTAACAAGTTAGGAATCAAATTTACCAGTATGAAGGCCTTGATGTTCTCTCTACTCAATCTAATCTCCATGCTTTCATCTTCTGATATATCAAGCAAGTCCTTTGTTGCATCCCCTCCTCCATCGCCATTCTTTTTTAACTTCCCCCTCACATTTCCTAATCTTTATACGTAAAATGAATAAGAAATTAAAAATTATGCTATTTGAAAAATAAGTTTGTGGTTCAGACTTAATTTTTTTAAAATTGTATTCCCAACACCACCTTATCGAGTATAAACTTATTCAGTTTATGATTTGTTTTTAAGTAAATATTGGACTTTAAGAAAAAAACTATTAAATATAATTTTCACTTAAATCTTCTCATTAATAAAGTTTTGAGGGGATAAAGGGAGAAAATTATTATCCATCTCATTATCATCCTTGAAATTACATTGTTGGTCAGCCTTATAAGCTCTTCTCCAACATCAACTGCCTCTCCGGCTTTGGCCTTTTCAGATATTACATTCACAAAACTCTCTATCTCGTGGCGTCTAACAGGACGAAGAAGGTCTAGCGTTCGACCCCCTAAAAGTTCAGACATGCATAGTTTCTCCACGAACTTCCAGTATGATCCGTAAGGAGCAAAAGAGAAGTCTTGTGAGCTGTAATCCGTGGCCTCTGTTTGGGGCCGGTCAGACCAGGAAGTTTCGTGTGTTTTGAGAAACTCTTTGGCCATCTCAGGAGAGGAGGCGACAACACAAGGGTAGGAACCAAGGAAGACGTGGATTAAGGATCCATGACGGCTCGAGAGTTTGTGAAGAGCCTGGTGTGGTATTGGAGCAAGAAGGTGGAGATGACCGATGATTGGAAGCTTAAAAGGGCTCGGTGGAAGGCGAGATGTGGTTCGACTTTTGAATATGGCTCCAAGTATGTCCTTGATTTTGAATAGTTGGAAGCTTCCAGGAGATACAAAGGACAGAGTATTAGAGTATCCAAAGGAGTGTGATGTATGTATGTACATCACCGTCTTATCTGTGGCACTGGTGAGAAACATGAAGCTTCCAGGAGATACAGAGGACAGAGTAACGCTCTTGAAGTTGAATAACAAGAAGAGGCAGGAGATTTTAGAGTCCTTGTTAATATATCCTTCTCAGTTGGAGCACAAAAAGGCTGAAAAGTTGGAGCAGCAAAATGGGGAAATTGGAATGGATTTAAGCTACTGGATGTGGTGGGTGTGTGCAGCTCCCAGAGCCACTTCGGCCGGAGGCTGAGCAACCCAATCGGAGCTCTCACGCGCCCAGACGCGCCGGTTTTATTACTGTCCGGTTATCCCTCCTCTGCTGTTAGGAGCGGATTACAGTTCGTGCAGTCGCGGTTTGGTGATTTTACAGTTCGTGCAGTCGGGTCGGAGCTCCATTTTGGGGCGGGTTTTCGGGGTTCCTCAGGTTATTTGGATTCCCTGCGGTTTATGATGTTTCCGGCTCTTCCTCTGTGTAATGTACGAATTAATCAAATTCAAATCAATAATAGAGGGAGCTCTGTGTCTCTCTCTATATATCAACCATCGCCCCACCTCCAACCCTCAAAACCCGCCTCAAATTGGCCCGAAAGGCCGTCTCCTACTGCCGCTTCCCACCCAACGGAGTCCGTGGATCGGCCACCACGCTGGTTAGGGAATCGAACTACGGGATCGACGCGGGGTATCTGAGCAATTACGAGAAAGAGCTGCTGATCATGTGTCAGGTGGAGTCGGAGGAAGGAGTGAAGAAGATGGAGGAGATCGCGGAGGTGGAAGGGGTGGATTGCATACAGATGGGGCCGTTGGATCTGAGTGCGAGCATGGGGTACTTGTGGGACCCTGGGCATAAGAAAGTGAGAGAGGTGTTGAGGACGGCGGAGAAGGGGGTGCTGAAAAGTGGGAAAGGAGGGGCCTTTTTGGCTGGTTTTGCAATGCCGCATGATAGCCCAGAGGAATTGAGGGAGAGAGGGTATTACATGGTGTCTGGTGCGGTTGATATTTGCTTGTTTAGAGCTGCTGCCGTGGAAGATGTAAGGAAATTCAAGTCGAGCTCGGTGGCTGTAGGTTCTGATGATGATGACGACGACGACGACAGGGAAGGTGGTAAAGATGGGGAAGACAAGTACTGGAGCAAATGAACGAGAATTCAACAACCATGAGTGTTTTCTGTTTTGGCTTTCTTTTCTTTCTTTCTTCTGTAGTTTTTTTTTTTTGGCAATGGCAATGGCAAGAGTGTATATTAGTAGTAGATAGAGATGGAATGAGATGTGTTGATTTTAAGCATTTTGATCCCTTTGTCTTTGTGTAGAGGAGGGGACCAACCAATTTTGAACATTCTCCATGTCTTGGAGAAGCAAGGATGAATGTAAATGATAAAGAAAAGAATAGGCAACCAACCCCTTGCAGTATTACCTAAGATTTGTTAAACTTGGGGAACCATGAAACATATATTGCCATACAATTCGTTAAAAGGGACAAGGACTTTATTTCTCTTTCTCTACCATATTTGTTAAACTTGGGGGAGGTGTTTTTAACATTTGTGACCTAAGATTGATGCTATATTTTACCTTTTTGTGTCTCATGCACTCAACTCGTTCAATGTATTGAGTCTAGAATTTGGACCATATTTGGCTTGTTTAACATGCGAGTTCAGTCTGCCGACCCCTAACTGGTTGACTACTATGTTGTATCAGTTTGTTTAGAGGCATAGCAATTCATTCACAAGTGAGCCACAGTGTCATGATTCATACAAGCTTATGATTGATATGCTGCCACTTTGTATAATAGTCATTTCCTGATATTTTAGTGCTTTGCCTTGCAATTTCTATTGGCATTTCTCATTACGTGATGTTTTGGATGGTTGAACTTTTATAGTGGGTTTTTATCTATTCAACTTGTTAGATCACGTACCCAAAAAAGAAAACCTTGTTAGATCTAAATAAATTCTTGAAGTCATCTTTGCATGAATTTCATCAAACTAATTGTTCCTTTAATTATTTTAGTCTCCAAGATATCTTATATTAATTTGTACCTCGAAGGTGATTGATGCATGTTTTTCTTTTGATGGAGCAGTGGCCGTCTTCCACCATCCCCTTCGGAATTCCACGTCTTGGGTCTTAACCTTTTGAGACTCCTTGTGCAGAATAGAATTGCTAAATTCTACACTGAATTGGAGTTACTTTCAGCCAGTGCACTGGGGAATTCTTGCATCAAGCATGATGTGGAATTGGAACAATCCTTCATGGAAGGGGCTTATAATCGTGTGTTGATTGCTATGCAGACTGTACCTCATGAAACATATGTTTATTTTATGGATCTATGGATCGGCTGGCAAAGACAATCAGGTGAATTGTTCGACTTAAATTTATACTATGAGCCTATGATTTAGAGAATCTGATAGAAATAACATATATCAAATAGCAACATCGCCTCAATATCAGCAAATTGCTTATTTTTGTTAGGGCTAGATTCTGTAATAATATCACAAATTGTGACATTAATAACCTAGTTGAAGAAAGGTACGTAAAAGGTTTCCACCTTTATAGTATAATATGTATGTGTGTGTGTATATATATATATATATATATGATGCTATATTTCGCTAGACTCCTCCGGATTCGAGTGCCCTGAAAAAACTGAAATGAACGGATGAACAGAGGGGTTGATATGCCTCCAATGTTAAAGTCAATAATAACTATGGAGAGTTCTTTAGAATCTAAGAGTGTGTATTACGTACCAGAAGTTTCTTGATATTTATAGTTGAATATTTTGTCCATACACTGACCTGAGTTTCCATTATCGTTGGACGGGATCCATTATTGATAAGCCCAAATATAACTAAATAGATATAGATAATAGTCCCAGAAGCGAAGAGTCTAATCTATATGTGTTTGTCATACTGCGGACACTTGGTGGGTGCTTAACTAACATGGTTCAGGCGTTGTGGTTGGTATCGGGCCCTGTCAAACTGTGGGGTCATAAGGAAGGGTTCGGGCCCCATTACAATGTTCGGGCTATGAGCCCCTAACAATCACTATAAGGAAAAGGTTAATCTCGATAGTAATATTTTGTCGATAAAAGTCACGCTGGCAGGAAAAGCACGCACCATGGGTGATACCTATTTCCGACAGAATTCCGTCAATATTAGCTTAATTTCAAGGGAAATATTTCTAACGGAATTCCGTTGGAATTTAGCTAATGTCAGAATCAGTTCCCTCGAAAATAGTTTCGTCGGAATTAATCATTTTTCTTGGATATATATACATACATATATATATATATGTGTTTGTTTCCATTAAAAGTAAGAATTAAGATACAACAGTTCGTCACAGTTCACCATTAATATAATTCAACACACTTCTAAAATAACAATTCAACCATAAGTTATATTAACAGTCACAATGCACTTCATTCATATCCATTATACAAGTTATGTCCCTATTGCTAATTGGTGTGTTTCCCCAAAGTTTTCAATTTTACTTTTTTCAAAAATTATTTTTTGGTAACACTTTGGCTATGGGTTCCAGGAGTTTCAATTACTGAAATGTCCCCCAACTTTGGAGGCGTTGGGTTTCTGCGATTCCTG
The DNA here is from genome assembly GCA_020205555.1 of Panax stipuleanatus. Classification (NCBI taxonomy): domain Eukaryota; kingdom Viridiplantae; phylum Streptophyta; class Magnoliopsida; order Apiales; family Araliaceae; genus Panax; species Panax stipuleanatus. The sequence continues at coordinate 133,430,826 of CM035124.1, forward strand.
GGCTACATTCCTCCTTGTTGCTTTAGCAGATGACTATACTAAATTTGGTTCCTTTTGCTAGAGTATTTCACTATATTTATTGTTTCTTTATTTTTGTACTCATGTTTCTATTGAGTATGATGTTTTTCAGAAAAGCTGCACTAGTATAATAAGTGCATTACTTCTAAGATGTACGCCATGCTGGAAAGGATAAGTCCAAGGACAAGAAAGCTGGAATTGTTTGCTCACATGCATAGCACACATGCGGGGTATGCATTCTTCAGTGTTCTAAAAATCCCCGCCTAGGTCCGCCTAGGCCCCCCCTGGCGCCCCGCCTAGGCACTAGGCCCCCTCCTGGCGCTTCGCCTAGGCCCTAGGCTCCCCTGGCGCCTCGCCTAGGCCTAAGACGGCAAAACAATCCCTCCAGAAAATTAAACGGGGCCTAGGCGGAGAGGTTTTTTTTATTTTAATAACTACCTAAACCAGATCTTGATATATTTATTTTTCTAATGATTTATCATATTCATAATGCAGTTTGTAGCATATCAAATCACAACAAGAAGTGAACAAGATCAAGTTAAAATGGATAATTTTATTATAGTTGTAATTTTTTGAACTTGTATAAACTTCAAATTATATAAATGATGATACATTTGTAATATTTAGTTTAATTCAATATAATTCTTAAATTTATATTTAGTTTCTTAAGTTTTAATATTGAAATGAATTTTTTAAAATTTAAAATTTTATTATTTAATAGCAATCTTGTTTATGAATAAAACTAATCCTTTAAAGATATGTTTGAACTCTGAACAATTGCATGTTTGTGTTTGAACTTTGACATTGACAATATGGATATGTATTTGAACTTTAAGTAAAGGCCTTTATTATCTTTATTATAGATTGTTTTGCTTTATATTATTGTTTTGTTTGGATAAATGTAATATAAAATTCTCTCCTCCGTCCCGTATTAAACGTCCTAATTTTCTTTTTAGGATGTTCGTAAATAAATGTCTTATTTCTATATTAGTAACTATTTTTACACTTATACCCTCATAATCTTTTTAGTCAACTTTTATTGGAAACTTAAGAAATGATAAAAAGTTTATATTGAGAAATGATGTATTGTTATACCACATTCTCTCTCATATATTTATTGGAATGTGAGTAACAACAAAAATGATACCACTAGTAGCTAGAATTTAATACCACCAAATGTGGAGAGTTTGCATTTATGGGCATATGCATGTATATAGTGGGTGGGTTTGGAGAGAGAAATGCACTTATTGGAATTTTTGAAAATAACAATAAAAATGATTTAGAGAATTCATGTGGGAACTAGTAAAGAATAATTAATGTTGAAGTCATAGAAAAGTGAATGGATACTTCAATTAATAAGTAATTTAAAAGGGGCAATTTAGGTTAAAAAATATATTATTAATTAGCGTGCCGAAACTAATTAAGACGTTTAATACGGGACGGAGGGAGTATTAAAATTCATTTAAAATAAAAAATCCCGCCTAGGCTCTGCCTAGGCCCCCTAGGCCCTAGGCTCCCCTGGCCGCCCGCCTAGCGCCTTTTAGAACATTGGCATTCTTAATAGAGTAGCGTTCATGTACTTATGATGATTTTCTATGCATAGCATGCGGGGCATGCATTAAAACATTTTTTTGGGCACGTCCTAAAATCCACACCTCCTGCAAACGATAAAGGACGCAACTATAATGAGATGGTGGAACTATATCATATCTTGCCTATTTATTTCATCATTTTTCAGTTTCTTGGCAGTCTTGATTCAAGATATTTCTACCCTTGTACATTCCATTTTGTTTTGTTTTGGCAAGTTCTTTTTAAAAATCTGCACATACTAATTTCTTTTAGAAATGAAGAGTCGTCCCCAAGAAGCAAAAATTGCATAGCTGGAATTCCTAAAAATACCAGACTTTTAGGAACAGTTTTCTGATTCAATATAACTTTTATGTCATAATTGATTGATCAACATACTGAACACAGCAATATTTTTTTGATATCTTAATATCTTTGTTCTATTGGAGCAATTGTTATTACATCCATCTAAAACTTTAGATTTTGGTATTGGCTTTACTGTTTGTGATCTATTCTTGGTTTGCATAAATATGATACATTCATTTGCGCTAGAGTGCTACTATTAAATATCTTTATGTCAATGCTTGTTTTTGTTTATTTGAGTTTTCTCATTTTACATATAGGAATTAACTTGCAAACTTTACTCTGATTTCCTGTTCTAGTTGATTGTGATTTTTCGTCCTTATAATAAATTCATTACATAATTTGGTCGTTTGAGTTGACCTGTTCTGTTAGTAAATCAGGTGGATGTCACTAGGTAATCAGTTGAATGGAGTACAATTGGTGGATGAAGGGCCTCAAGCAAGGTTTAAAGCTGCTTATGCAGAAGTTGAGGTGCAGCCTCAGTCCCAGCCAAGGGCTTCTACTATGGAAGTGGACCCAGTGTGGCTCAGTTGAGTGAATCAAAGTCTGCATCAGCACAGTTTGCAGATATCAGAGATCCAGAGGCAGCCTATGTGTCTGAAGAGATACCAATAAATCTTGATGTGGAGATGACAAGCTAAATACTGATTTTCATGGTCTTTGGCCTAGGTCATCGATGTTGGAGCTTCAGGTATAGCCTATATAAGAAACCAGTGAATCTTGATATAAATATAACAAGCTAAGAATTCTGTAATGTAGCTAATAATGCTTTGGTTAATTATTTTTCAATTTCTCTTTTTTGATACATGGCTGATCATCTTATGGCTGCATTGCATGAATTATGGTAGTGTATTGAGGGTGATTACATTCTTGTGCCTGTTTTTTATGTCGACTGTTGTGCCAGTGGATAGGTTGTATATGTGCCCGAGTAATAAAAGGCATATCATAGAGAATATCCATGTAATAGTTACTAGTGTTACTGGATATATGGTATTGTAGTGGTGGCTCTTTCGCTGAGGAATCCCCTTTTATTTGTAATACCATCTCTATGATATTATCTCATAGCAGAAGTTTCTCCTCTGCAAGTTATTTCAGATTATTATGCAGAATTGGTTATCTTTTGCTGATATGAATATGAATTCTATTCATGTTAGTAAGGCATTGACTGGAGAAAAGAAAACATAATTTTTTACTCTATTTTGATATATTTTCATGCGAAAGATTAGAAATATTGTCATACAATTGTGAATATCACAAATAATATTTTGACCCTAGTGAAATACTTGCACCTTGCTAGGAAACATGTTACTACTGGCTGGCAAAGCGTTGCATGATCAAGAATCTTCTGCAAATGACTTCTATTCAAGTAACAAATTTTGAGGTAAATATATCAAAACAATCAATATGAGAACTGGATGTTGAAATGTATTTTTTTTGTTTGTAGTACATTGAAATTCAAATGGTGCTAGTGACAAGTTCACATATCAAAAATCCTGTAGCTGCAGACAAGAAGACAGGAATGCTGACTGTAGGAGAGGAAGAAGGCGACACTGGAATTGACCCAAACATATTCGGATAGGAAGGTGAGGTTTCTGGTATTGCACTAGGATCATAAGAAGGTGAGGAGGTTGAAGACCCATTACCAGAAAAGGACACAGAAATGAGGAGTTTTTGTGATTTTTCGCAGTGGCCCTGTTGTCCACTAGTGAAATAGTAGTCTCCCGGTGAAGTAATGTTGAACTGAGAATTGCCGTTGTTCATGTACAATATTGGATCTGTTAGGTTGCAGCTCTGGTATGATTGCTCTGTTGCTTGAACAACTGAATCTTGACTGTGGGTATAGGAAAACTGCGCATAAACATAATCATTTGGGATTTGAGAATAAGCAAGCATAGCATACATTTTTGAAAATTTTAAAACGAGAGATCAAACTTGAGAAGAACAAACCCACTGAGAGAGTCTCCAATCTTCAAGTTGTGATTCTTAGACCACTTGGTGTAGACAAGTCAATTTGATGAAGTGGGTAAACCCAAGCATCTAAATCTCCAACCTTGTATCGATAGCAGAAAATCACTTTGGTTTGGATCACCACAAGAAATTGGTGACAAGTATACCATAACTGGTTTCTTTGAGTTCTAAGGCTTGCCATCTCTCAGCTTATTCTCTCTCGATCTACTGCTCTTTATATCAAATCTAGGAGATATATATATATGGGTCCCGTTCCACAGCTATTATTAGTTGGGAGTACTATTCCAGCTAACAGATCTCCAACCGTTCATCCAATTAATCGAAGGCTGAGATTAGTTTTGACTTGAACCCGGCCGCACGTCCTTCCTGCGGTCGGTGCAAGTCCTTCTTACGGCCACGGAAATTACATAAATGCCTCTAATTTTTAAATCTAATTCAGCTTGGCCGAAGCTCCTTCCTGCGGTCAGGAAAAACGAGATCACAGGAAGGAGGTGCGGCCATCCCTCTTTTTCCCCTCGGACTTCATATGGACACCAATAGACATCAACTCATGTTTGAACGATATCATCTGGTTCCCATAGTATTCTTCATCTATAAGGATAAAACCTTGAGAAGTCTTTCCGATCTCCGGAAGTGTAGATATTTCAGTTCCATCACAAAGAAATCATCTATTTGGAGCTTTGAATCCAAAGCATGTCTTCATCCATTTCCCTTTACGTAGGCTATCAATGAATTTTATAGGAAAATCATACTTCTTAGCTCTTAGATTTCGGATCCAATTCAGAAGCAAAAGAGCTTGATCATTGGTCAGTTGAGTAGATGCTACTTGTAGTGGGGCATCTTTGGGGAAAAGATCAGGCAAATCACAAGTTTCTATCCTTCTCTTTTGTTTGAAGGTTTCTCTCACCACAAAATATAGTAGGTCTGAAAGTCATGGAGATTCTCTCTTTCCAAGCAATTTACTGATTAATGATTTGGGTTTATACTGTTCTTAGAGATTTTTCATTATAAAGCTCAGTTGATTGATTTGGGTTTCTACTGTTCTCGGAGATTTTGGAGATTTCTCATTATAAAGCTCAACTTGGCCGCACCTCCTTCCTGCGGCCAGGAAAAACGAGGTCGTTTTTCCTTGCCGCATGAAGGAGGTGCGGCCAAGCTGAATTAGATTTAAAAATTAGGGGCATTTAGGTAATATCCGTGGCCGTAAGAAGGACTTGCACCGGCCGCAGGAAGGACGTGCGGTCGGGTTCAAGTCAAAACTAATCTCAGCCTTCGATTAATTAGATGAACAGCTGGTGATCTGTTAGCTGGAATAGTACTCCCAGTAATAATAGTTGTGGAACGGGACCTTATTTATATATATATATATAAAAAGAGAAACTTTTCATTGGCCCGAGTGATAAAGTGTCAGACTGATTAATGAAGTGGATAAGTCCAATGCCAATTTCGATACTAATTTGTGGGTTGTTATTTTGTTATCAGATTAGTTATATTTACATTCATTCATTGTGTCATGGGTTGTTATTTTGTTCCTTTAACTATTTTAGTCTAAGATATCTTATATTAATTTGTACCTCAAAGGTGATTGATGTATGTGTTTCTTTTGATGGAGTAGTGGTCGTCTTCCACTATCCCCTCAAGAATTCCACATCTTGGGTCTCAACCTTTTGAGGCTCCTTGTGCTGAATAGAATGTACACTAAATTGGAATTACTTTCTGCCAGTGCACTGGGGAATTCTTGCATGCATGCTGTGGAATTGGAGCAATCCTTCAGGGAAGGGGCTTATAATCGTGTGTTGAGTGCTATGCATACTGTACCTCATGAAACATATGTTTATTTTATGGATCTATGGATCTGCTGGCAAAGACAATCATGTGAATTGTTCGACTTAAATTTATACTAAGAGCGTATGACTTGGAGAATCTGATAGAAATAACATATAGCACAGAGCAACGCCTCAATATCAGCAGATTGCTTATTTTTGTTAGGGCTAGATTCTGTAATAATATCACAAATTGTGACATTAATTACGTAGTTGAAGAAAGGTATGTAAGAGGTTTTCACCTTTATCCAACATTTAATATAATATGTATGTGTGCGTATCTATATATATATATTGGTCCCCTTCTCCAACTAACCTTAAATAGCGAACCAAGAATGAACCGACTATAGCGACGGTTTTTTGAGCTATAGTGACGGTTTTTTTGAGCTATAGTGACGGTTCGAACCGTCGCCATAGCTATGTCGTCGGCTTTGCATGCTATAGCGACGGAAAAAACTGTCGCTATAGCCGGTTCGTTCTTGGTTCGATACTTAAGGTTCGCTAGAGAAAGGGACCATATATATATATATGATGCTATATTTCGCCTTACTCCACCATTGGATCCGAGTGCTCTGGATAAAACTGAAATGAACAGATAAAGAGAGGGGTTGCCTTTGAATCTGTTGCAATGGTAAAGTCAATAATAACTATGGAGATATCTTTAGAATCTAAAAGTGTGTATTACGTACTAGAAGTCTCCGCATATTTATAGTCGAATATTTTGGTCATACACTGACCTGAGTTTCCATTATCGTCGGACGGGGCCCATTATTGATAAACCCAAATATATATAGATAACAGTCCCAGAAGCATAAGTAACATGGTTTGTGCTTCGTGGTTGGTATTGGGCCATGTCGAACTGTCGGGTCATAAGGAAGGGTTCGGGCTCAGTATCATGTTCGGGCTATAAGACCCTAACAATCACTACTAATCTCGACGATAATATACTGGTGATAATAGTTTATTTTTGACAAACATTCCGTCGAGATTAATGCCTATTCGGTCGAGAATTTTTTGCGCGCTGGCAATAAAAACACGCGCCATGGGTGATACCTATTTCTGACGGAATTCCGTCGATATTAGCTTAATTTCGAGGGAAATATTTCTGACAAAAATTCCATCGGAATTAAGCTAATGTCGACCGAATCAGTTCCCTCAGAAATAGTTCAATCGAAATTAATCATTTTTGTTAGAGTATATATATATATATATATATATATATATAGGACGGGTCTAAAGCATACCTTTTAAATAGCATACTCTCTTAAGTAGCATACCTTTATTAAAACTACGTCGTTATGGAAATTCTTTTAAAAAACAAGTGGGGTCGCGGGTGGCATTTTTGTAATTAAAAGGAAAGCAAGTGGGACCACTTTCTTTTAATATTATTTTATTTTTTAAAAGAATCTTCAAAGCGACGTAATTTTAATAAAGGTATGCTATTTAAGATAGGTATGTTATTTAAGAGGTATGTTTTAGATCCGTTCTGTATATATGTGTGTGTGTTTCCATTAAAACTAAGAATTAAGATACAACAGTTCGTCACAGTTCACCATTAATATAATTCATAACACTTCTAAAATAACAATTCAACCAGAAGTCATATACTCATATTAACACGGCCGCAATATTATGTAGAACGAGGTGGATAGAATAAATAAGAATACCTATCTCCGCAAAGAATCGGTAAAAAAACACATACAAAAGAACACAACTTTAATCTTAAATCAATATATTCAATAATATAAAAGTAATTAAGTATTACAATGTTTAAATAGAAACCCTAATACTTGGGGATTAAGTAAAATTCCTAATTTAGAAAAGAAACAATCTCCTAACTAAAATCTACTACTATAATAAACTCTTCTAATTGAAATCTACTACTACAATTAAAACTCTTCTAACGAAAAACTACTACTATAATATCCTACAAAATAATTTCATTAATAACTCAACATTTATCTCTAAATAACAATACAAAATTAATAATAAAAATTTTGAATTCCGTTCCGCATCATCCTCGTCTTTGAAAACAACTCGTTCTCGAGTTTTGAAATATCGTAGAATTATAAACCCGAGAGATGTTTTCAAACAAAACCTTCTCATCTGATGTTTTAATGTCATGAACACAATTTTCGGGAATAACAATGACATAATATAGAAATTTGAAGTAGCTGTGGACTCAAATGTATCAACCGAAAAGAGAAAATCAACATGGTTGACCTCAACTTTATCTTCTTTGATGTTTTCGCAGTTGGGGTTAAACTTAACTTCAATTTCCTCACTGCAAACCATCTCTGAATCTGCAAATTGTTCAACACACTTAACTTCCGCTTCATGTTTCTCACAAACATCAATATGTGAGAGTACTTGCTTTTCTTTATCCTCACCAATTTCATTTTGTTTATTGATACATATTGTGAGACATTCATCAATTGTCTTGTAAGAATTTACTTTGCGGGTCTCCTCTTGTGAACGCGTCACTTTAGTTGAACAAACACGATTATGATGAACATTTTTTTGTGCTTGAACAAAATATGGACGAATATAGCACGTGATTATATATTCGTAATATGCCTTTAAATTTGCAAGACTTGTTTCAGAAAGTGCAAGCTCATCGCGTAATTTTCAATATTCGGCACTATACGGTACACTAGACCATTTAAGTTACTCGCATATGTCCAAAGTTCGATGCTCAAGTTGTTTTATTTTAACCCAAAGAAATTCTGGATTGTTAAACCTAGATGATATTATATATATGTAGAGGGGCTTAATTGAAAATTTCAAAAAATTTGGGGGTTAAATTGAAAACTCAAAAATTGTGGGGGTTAAATTGAATATTTCAGAAACTTTAGGGGTTGAATTGAATGTTTAAGAAACTTTGGGGCGGAATTGAAAGTTTTAGAAACTTAAGTAGCTGTCTTGAAATTTTCATAAACTTGGGGTACCAAATTGTAATTTAGCAGAGCATCAAAATTTTGATGAACAGTGTTGCCCACTGTTGCGATGAACAGTAGCACTAAACTTTATTTTTTTTGGAATAGATTGAGACTACAACAACGACGATTCCTGCTGCAGATCGTGCTTTCGTCTCGGAAAATTGTTGCCGATTCTCTAGCGAACTTCGACAATTTGATGGAGGTCAGAAAAATAGGATAGGAAGGAATTGGTGAAATCAAACGATATTAGGAATTTTGGCTTTGATACCATTATGATGTAGAACGGGGTAGATAGAAGAAATAAAAATACTTATCTCCGCAGAGAATCAGTAAAGAAACACATACAAAAGCACACATCTTTAATCTCAAATCAATATATTCAATAATCTAAAAATAATGAAGTATTACAATGCTTAAATAGAAAACTCAATACTTGGGGATTAAATAAAAACCCTAATTTAGAAATGAAACAATCTCCTAACTAAAATCTACTACTATAATAAACTCTCCTAATTGAAATCTACTACTACAATTAAAACTCTCTTAATGAAAAGCTACTGCTATAATATCCTACTTAAATAATTTCATTAATAACTCAACACTTGTATCTAAATAACAATATAAAATTAATAATAAATCTTCTTCAGTTCCGCATCACAATACACTTCATTCATCCATTATACAAGTTATGTCCCCATTGCTAATTGGTGTGTTTCCCCAAAGTTTTCAATATTACTTTTTTCAAAAAACTATTTTTTGGAAACTCATTCACTTTTCGGCAACGGGTTACATGAGTTTCAGTTACTGAAATGTCCCCCAACCTAGGAGGCGTTGGGTTTCCGTGATTCCTGGGCTACATTCCTCTCTGTTGCTTTAGCAGATGACTACTAAATTGGTTCCTTCAGCCAGATTATTTCACTATATTTATTGTTTCTATATTTTTGTACTCATGTTTCTATTGAGTATGATCCTTTTCAGAAAAGCTGCACTAGTATAATAAGCGCATTACTTCTAAGATGTACGCCATGCTGGAAAGGATAAGTCCAAGGACAAGAAAGCTGGAATTGTTTGCTCACATGCATAGCACACATGCGGGTATGCATTCTTAATAGAGTAGCGTTCATGTACTTATGATGATTTTCTATGCATAGCATGCGGGGCATGCATTAAAACATTTTTTTGGGCACACCCTAAAATCCACACCTCCTGCAACCTATAAAGGAAGCAACTATAATGAGATGGTGGAACTATATCATATCTTGCCTATTTATTTCATCATTTTTCAGTTTCTTGGCAGTCTTAATTCAAGATATTTCTACCCTTGTACGTTCCATTTTGTTTTGTTTTAGTAAGTTATTTTTCAAAATCTACACATACGAATTTCTTTTAGAGATGAAGAGTCATCCCCAAGAAGCAAAAATTGCATACTAGTATTCCTAAAAATACCAGACTTTTAGGAACAATTTTCTGATTCAATATAACTTTTATGTCATAATTGATTGATCAACATACTGAACACAGCAATATTTTTTTTGATATGTTTTATATCTTGGTTCTATTGGAGCAATTGTTATTACCTCCATCTCAAACTTTGGATTTTGCTATTGGCTTTACTGTTTGTGATATATTCTTGGTTGGCGTAAATATGATACATTTATATGGGCTAGAGTGCTACTGTTAAATATCTTTATGTCAATGCTCGATTTTGTTTGTTTGAGTTTTCTCATTTTACATATAGGAATTAACTTGCAAATTTTACTCTGATTTCCTGCTTTAGTTGATTGTGATTTTCGTCCTTATAATAAATTCCAAACATAATTTGGGCTTTTGAGTTGACCTGTTCTGTTAGTAAATCAGGTGGATGTCACTAGGTATTCAGTTGAATGGAGTATGATTGGTGAATGAAGGGCATCAAGCAAGGTTTAAAGCTGCTTATCCGGAAGTTGAGGTGCAGCCTCTGTCCCAGCTGAGGGCTTCTACTATGGAAATGGACCCAATGTGGCTCAGTTGAGGAGTCCGTTCACAGGTGGTGAATCAAAGTCCGCATCAGCACAGTTTGCAGATGTCAGATATCCAGAGGCAGCCTATGTGTCTGAAGAGAAACCAATGAATCTTGATGTGGAGATGACAAGCTAAATACTGATTTTCATAGTCTTTGGCCTAGGTCATCGATGTTGGAGCTTCAGGTACAGCCTATATAAGAAACCAGTGAATCTTGATATAAATATAACAAGCTAAGAATTCTGTAATGTAGCTAAAAATGCTTTGGTTAATTATTTTTCAATTTCTCTTTTTTAATACAAGGTTGATCATCTCGTGGCTGCATTGCATAAATTATGGTAGTGTATTGATGGTGATTACATTCTTGTGACTGTTTTTTATGTACGTCCATTGTTGTGCCAATGAATAGGTTGTATATGTCCCTGCATAATAAAAGGCATAACATAGAGACTATCCATGTAATATTTACTAGTGTTACTGGCTATATGGTACTGTAGTGGTGGCTCTTTTTGCTGAGGAATCCCCTTATTCGTAATACTGTCCCTATTATCTCCTAGCAAAAGTTTCTCCTCTGCAAGTCATGCCAGATTATTATGCAGAATTGGTTATCTTTTGCTGCTATGAATATGAATTCCATTCATGTTAGTAAGGCATTGACTGGAGAAAAGAAGACATAAATTTTTATTCTATTTTGATAAATTTTCATGCGGAAGATAAGAAATATTTTCATACAATTGTGAATATTCAGAAGTAAAGTTTCACAAATAATATTTTGACCCTAGTGAAATACTTGCACCTTACTAGGAAACTTGTTACTCCTGGCTAGCAAAGCGTTGCATGATCAAGAATCTTCTGCAAATGACTTCTATTTAGAGATGGCTTCAAACGAGAAAGGCAACAAAATTTGAGGTGAATATATCAAAACAATCAATATGAACTGGATGTTGAAATGTATTTTTTTTGTTTGTAGGACATTGAAATTCAAATGGTGTTAGTGACAAGTGCACATATCAAAAATCCTTTTGCTGCAGACAAGAAGACCGGAATGCTGACTATAGGAGAGGAAGAAGGCGACGCTGGAATTGACCCAAACACATTAGGATAAGAAGGTGAGGTTTCTGGTAATGCACTAGGACCATAAGAAGGTGAGGAGGCTGAAGACCCATTACCAGAAAAGAGCATAAAAATGTGGAGTTTTTGTGACTTTTGGCAGTGGCCTTGTTGTCCACTAGTGAAATAGTAGTCTGCCGGTGAAGTAACATTGAAGAGAGAATTGCCGTTGTTCATGTACGATATTGGATCTGTAAGGTTGCAGCTCTGGTATGATTGCTCTGTTACTTGAACAACCGAATCTTGACTTGGTGGGAATAGGAAAACTGCGCATAAACATAATCTTTTTGGATTTGAGAATAAGCAAACATAGCATACATTTTTGAAAATTTTAAAACGAGAGATCAAACTTGAGAAGAACAAAGTCACTGAGAGATCCTCCAATCTTCAAGTTGTGATTCTTAGACCACTTAGTGTTGACAAGTCGATTTGATGAAGTGGCTCCCAAGCATCTAAATCTTCAACCTTGTATTGGTAGCAGATCACTTTGGTTTGGATCACCACAAGAAATTGGAGACAGGTATACCATAACAGGTTTCTCTGAGTTCTAAGGCGCTCTTAGCTTATTCTCTCTCGATCTACTTCACTCTTTATATCAAATATAGGAGAAATATATATATACATATATATATATATAAAGAGATTAACTTTTCATTGGCCCGAGTGATAAAGTGCCAGACTGATTGGAAATGGATAAGTCCAATGCCAATTACTACTAATTTGTGTCATTGGTTGTTATTTTGTTATCAGATCTAGTGATATTTACATTCATTCATTGCCAAAGAAAAGAGGATATAAATGGGTTGTGGCAGTCATGGGGAACAGGAAAAAAGATATTAGCATGAACAAGAAAGTGATTGGGTAAAAACATTCCATCAGTTACTCAGGTGAGCTGACAGATGCCGCTATACCTGATCGACATCAGTGTTTTCAAACATCATTAACGATAATTCCGAGTTAGAGCTCTTGTTTACTCGGGAAGTATATAAAGCGGACTGTTTCCCTTCCTCACTACGCTCGTCTCCCCTTGGGGGTGTCTAACTCCTTTCTATGCATTCCAGCAAAAATGTCAACATATCAAACTGAACTCTCGTTTTTAGACGGAGGTAGTCTTTGTTACGTAGTTGTCATTGCGTCGCCATGGCATTGCCTACACGACGCCTAAGCATCTTGGCGTTGGAGAAGGGCAAGGCGATGCCTTAGACATCATGTTGCCAAAGCTCATGCCTCGGTAGCTGTCCCAAGTTAAGTGATTAAGTCATTTTTCACCCAAGTTATGGACTTATTATGTGGTGTAATTTTACTACGTACTAGACTTGTAATTTGTGATAGGTGATGACTTAGTTGATTCTTTATTTTCTACGTGGTGTTTGTCGACTTTTTTACTAGTTTTTAATGTCAAGTTTTTTATTTTTGAATTTTGATTGTGAAGTATTCATATAATTGTGTTTTTAATTGTATTATATAGTGTTATAGTTATTACTCCTTCCATTTCAGAATAAAAGTTCTAGTTGACTTTTTGTGCATATTAAGAAAGAGAATAAAATGACAAAATTGTTCATATTTAAATTCTCATTTAATTGCATAGTTTTCTACACATGACTAGTGATGCTCCATAAATATGAATAGAGATTAGAAATATGTCAATTAATACAAAGGTTATTATTATAGGCAAATTATTATAAAAATAGATTATTTAAGGTAAGTAGACATTTAACTTGGGACTACCTAAAATAGTAATAAGGACTTTTTATCATGAGACGGAGGAGGGAGTATGTTTTAGGTTTTAATATATAAAAATTTCATTGTTCATTATACTTTTGAAGTAAAATAAATAGTATATAAATTGCACATTATTAGTGACTTGTCGGTATATGGACGCCGTGGCGAGCGTCTTATCGCCTAGGCGTCCTGGCTGTCAACTACCGATGTGTCTTACCGTGGCTCCGTGACATCTATGATTAGCTATTAGCTAGATGTAAATTTGAAAACTTTTAGGTATAGCGTTAAGGCTTATTATATTCTTCTACGCACACGAATAGTAGAAGTGGGATGCAGTTTCAATATTTTAGGATTAGCTGCCATTGTCGTGGCCTGCGGGCACGTGTGACCTACGTGAAACAGTTAAAATCTGATTTTGTATGGGAAGACAACTAGCAATAGGAAAGACAACAGCTTTAGCGAAGTAATTATACTGTTTGACTTGTTATGCTATTGGAGGGTGAGTTTAAACTACCCTTTCTTAAATAGAATTAACTGTAGAATTCAGGTTTATTCATGGGTGCAATTTAGCTTTGTTAACAAATTTATATGCTTTATAGCAGTAAATATTGTGAGAACCTATTATTTGTTGGCTCCTCATTGATATCTTTACATAGATGCGATGCGCAATTTAAAATGTGCAGGTCCATATTGAGACATCATGGGTTTGGCTTCTTCTTGATATGTTTTGAGCAATAATATCGTGTTTTTATAAGATCATATCTGAGACATGCCATTTCATATTCTTCATGTTGATGTACTTAGGAAACGTCTATTTCTTGTCTATTAATTTACTTTGGCAGCTTGGCATCATTAGCTTGACATCTGAGATATGCTTTTCATCCAATGATATCTATATATATGCACACAAAATATACTCTTGCTTTCTGCCTCTCATAAATAGTTCTTTCGTTTATCCTCTTACATCTTTTTGTTTATGTTAATTTTATAACCCCCTTTCCAAGGTGGAGGTGTTCCTCGGTCGGCGAGTCCTATCCCTTGCTCTTTGTAAAGGACAGCAGGGTTCATCTATCAATATATGTGGATGTGTGTATGCTCGAGTCATCAAATCATATTTTTCCCCAATCATAGTGTGTATTGTAACTACTTTCTTATTGTTTCTGGAAAATCCTATGCAAAAAACACTAGTGATATTTTGAGAGTTGAGTTGAGAGCGGTCAAATTAATCCATCTAACTTGATGCTGTATATTGTAGTCTGCCTTACCCCTTAATATTGTACCTTAAAGCAAACCCACCCTCCCTCCCTCTCTCTCTGTCTTTGATGTTCTTGTTTTGTATCTTCTTGCAGGTTGAGGGACCAAAATCTCCTGAAGAAATGCTTATAGTGTTGCAGAGAGTGCTTGAAGAAAGCTCTACTGTTCTTGTTGCAGCCAAGCTTGAAGCAGAAGAACGAAGAAATAACATGCGTTTGAGGGAGGAGCAAGATGCTGCTTATCATGCAGCACTTGAAGCTGATCAAGTAAGTCACTTGTATTATGTTGCTAATATGTTGTTATTGTTTTCTTGCTGTCAATGTATTCTGCCACATCAGGCCAGGGAACGTCCTAGGAAGGAAGAGCAAGAAAGGCTGGAAAGGGAAGCTGCTGAAGCTGAGAGGAAGCTGAAGGAAGAAGAGGCTCGTGAAAGAACAGCTCGTGAAGCTGCTGAGAAAAAAGCCGCATTAGCTAGATTGCGGGAGGAGAAAGCCATGTCATTGGGTGCTAAGCCTGAAAAAGGGCCTGATGTCACTCAGGTAATTAGTCGTGTTTTAACTTACCTTTTTTTTTGTTTGAAGAAACTCGGTGTGTTGTAAAGACTTGAAGTTCATGTAACCCAAATTGTGGAGTTTACAGTACTACCTAAAACATGAAGTTCAAAAACTTTGTCGCGTGAATCAGTTGGATTGTTTTCCTCATATATATGCATACTTGAATCTCTTTTACTTTTTCCTTGGTAAAAGAATATCGTAGCTGCATTGCATGAATTATGGTAGTGTATTGAGGGTGATTACATTCTTGTGCCTGTTTTTTATGTCGACTGTTGTGCCAGTGGATAGGTTGTATATGTGCCCGAGTAATAAAAGGCATATCATAGAGAATATCCATGTAATAGTTACTAGTGTTACTGGATATATGGTATTGTAGTGGTGGCTCTTTTGCTGAGGAATCCCCTTTTATTTGTAATACTATCTCTATGATATTATCTCATAGCAGAAGTTTCTCCTCTGCAAGTTATTTCAGATTATTATGCAGAATTGGTTTTTTTTTTGCTGATATGAATGAATATGAATTCTATTAATGTTAGCAAGGCATTGGCTGGAGAAAAGTAAACACAATTTTTGTAGGACATTGAAATTCAAATGGTGCTAGTGACAAGCGCACATATCAAAAATCCTGTAGCTGCAGACAAGAAGACTAGAATGCTGACTATAGGAGAGGAAGAAGGCGACGCTGGAATTGACCCAAACACATTAGGATAAGAAGGTGAGGTTTCTGGTAATGCATTAGGACCATAAGAAGGTGAGAAGCTGAACACCCATTACCAGAAAAGAGCACATAAATGTGGAGTTTTTGTGATTTTTGGCAGTGGCCCTGTTGTCCACTAGTGAAATAGTTGTCTCCCGGTGAAGTTGTAGCGATTGCATTTTTCCTAGTAAATAAAATAGGAGTTTAATAAAATGAATTTTTATTTTATTTAATAAGTTTTATTATACTACATATATTATTTGTGTGCAGTGTAAATTCTGAGTATGTGTGTGTTATGCAATGTGATAAATATATATTAGAATATATATTTATGGGATAAATGATTTAGAGATATTTTATCCGGATTTTTGGGAATTATGTTATAATATTTAAAGTGAAATTTGTATATTAAGCTTGTATAATATTGGGTACGTTATGTACGGAAGGTATATAATTTATTCAAGCAAACAGAGAATTATGCTAATAAGTCACCTAAGCTGAATGGGAGGTATGAGGTGTAGCTGTATTAAAAGGCTGAATTAGTGACAAGCCTTTTTAGCAAGAGCTGGCAATACAATACAAATGTAGCCATATAGACTTTAAAACTCAGCAGCCTTATTTCGTGACTAGCAAGGAAAGGAGAGTTGGGATATTTTTTTACTCCATTCCTTTTCTTTTCATTTCCACCCGCCACTTTCCTTCTCCAATCTTCAGTTCGTGACTTTCAACGAAGCATGAGTTAGTTGGTCGAATTTTAGTCCCTCCAGTTAAATAGCAAGAGAAATTAAGACAACAGGGATTGAATTTCAAGAAAACTGAATCAAGCTGTTGGAAGGTAAATAAACTCTTGCTATACTTTATACATGAACAAATTGAAGGATGTTTGGTTAGTAGTAAGTTGTTAAGGTTATGTGAACTGTTATGTTGTATTAGTAGTGATAATCTGATTTCTAGCTAAAGGGGCTTAGGTTGGTTGTGTGGAGAGATAAGGGAGATTAAATGGGTTCAAAATGTAAACCAATAGCTATGAAATTGGTAGCTTTAAACAGTGCACACAAGTTGTTCGATAAAAGTCCCTAATGGACTGTTTTGCTTAAACATTGATTATTTGATAGAATTAAAGTCTGGGCTGGATATGTACGCAATACATGATGATGTGTGTAAGCCTATTAAATGGAAATGAAAAGCAGCTTAAGCTATAACTAAAAATTTGAATGTAACATGTCAAGCTATTGTTGCACACTGTTTTGAGGCATCTGAGAAACTATAATTTAAAAGTCTTATGTTTTTGTTAATAAGCTGCTATGATATCTAAACTATGCTGGAATATGGTTACTAGTAAAGTGGCGTATCAAGTGCTAAGAGAGGTCGAAGGGATGGGGCTGGGTAGGCTAGCCGCTACAGACAGCAGCAGCCAGCGCCCAGCGCTGGGCTGTGCTGAACTGCAGGGGCCAGCCGAGTAAGTTTTTGCCAGCAGTTTGAGTAGCACAAACAATATATCTGCTGCAGTTTGAAGGTTGATTTAATAGGCGGGTATACCATCTTTAGGTTACAAAAGGTGGGGTATGAATGGATTACTAAATGAGGTACCAAAAATGGCCTGAGAGAAGGAGCAGAGCTGCTGCCCATGGCAGCAGCAGTGGATGTGTATAGCATCAGTTGGGGGCTCTCTTTTGAGTTCTCAGTTGATTTGCTTTAAGAGGTTTAAACAACTTGTTTAGTATTTTGTTAAATAGAGAGGTATGCATAGTGCCTTGTCTCCCAAAATGGTAGCATATTAGAGTAAATAAGTTATAGTTTGAAACTAAGGAAGGGGGGGACAGGGCTGCTGCCTCGGCAGCAGCAGTAAGCATGAGTGGCATGGGCTGGGAGCTCTTCCTGGGCTTTCAGTCATTGCACTTATGTTGCTCTAGATGCCCAGCTATTGGCATACTATTATAGATGTATAAATCATCCCTAAGTTACTAAAAATGTCATTGTATAAGAATGTAATGGCATGAAGTAATGGGCAAGGGATGGGGGCTGCTGCCTATTGGGTAGCAGCAGTTGTCAACAAGTGACTGCCATAGCAGTTTTGGACTAGTTACTTTAACTCTAAGATTAGGTTGAAGATCTATCCATAAGGTTTGGATTTAAAACTTTCTAATTAACAAATGAAAAGGTTAAATTTTAATGGATGAAACATGGAGGGTGCTGTTTGGTGGGATGTTAATACATGTTAGCTTTAACACACTAGATTATATGAATAAATCTAGAATGAGCTCAAGGGTTGTATGAGTAAGTTAGTAAGCTCTGAAATAGAAGCTAGTATGAATGGACATCTAAAATTGGATGTATTAAGCCAAGCTTGACTGCCAACATAGTGAGGCAAAGAGGGCTGCTTTGCATTTACTTAACCAACAAAAAAGGCTGTTTTGACATTATTAAGGGAAACAAGAATAATTAATGCAATAATATGTTGAAATGAAACTATAAATCAAAGGGAAGACTAAAAGCTAACCATACAAGTGAAAATACCTCCAAGGCAAGAAATAAGCTATGAAGACACCTTGTATGCTAGAAGTTAATTAAAGAAAGCATGAAAGGCTCATGTACTAAGCTACCAATAGGATATGAATGATAAGTGTAATGTGGTTATATATGATAAGCATATCGGACCTTATTAAAGAAAGATATGGCTATTGTAAAAACATGGATGAGGTATTTATAAAATGTATAGAAATATCTCAAATGTAGAAAGACAAACTAAAAATATAATCAATGTGGTTATATGATTATGTGATATGTGAACGTGCAAGCTATATGATTTGGATATGTGGCTAAAATGCTTGTAAATGCATATATATAACTGTGTAGGGTCTGTGAGAACACACAAGTTAAGCTGAATTTTTGTCAATAGTCTACGAATAAGGTAAGTATCTAAATCTTACTCTTTAATGAGCAAGTATTTTGAAATCATTCATATATGGACAGATTCTCTAAATTTTGAACTGTCTCTCATTATTTATTAATAATACAAGGTTAAATAACCCTTTTATTCCAATCAGCTCCAAAAGAATGGGTAATATATTTTCATGTATATCAAATGAAATTCAATATGCATAAACAGGTTGAAGGTAAGTCTGAACCATTTGTTCTGGTCAAACACAGATGTAAAAGATTTCAATTTCTTTATAATAAGTCTTGAAATATTATTGTGCAGTGATTTAAGCTATCCAGCTATATTGTTATAGTTTGGATTCCAGTATGAGACTAAACAAATCCTAAAATGGGATATTTTATATTGCACTCTGGGAGTGGTGACGTTGAACATAAAAATTGTTCTGGATAAGATATTATTAATCAATACAGGGCATAACGGGCTGATCACCCACCGTGCCCGTAAGATAAGATGGTTCACAGATAAACTTTTGATAGAACCTTTTCAAGAAAAAAAAAAAGCTTGTTCGTGGTCTTATGACCTCTCGGCTGTTCAATATTGATGTGATATTCCAGGAATACGAACGATTCAAGATTATTTTGCTATACAGTTTTGCTTCACTGTGAAAACATGCCTTAAAGAAAACATTTACTTGTTATGATATTAAAGAATGTTATTACTTGTTGAGCAATTGAATGCTCATTCTTGCTTTGTTATAAATGTTTTCAGCTAATCAAGCTCCAGCAGAGAGGTCTAGTAGAGACAAGGGAAAGGGAAAAGCTACTGAGTAGTTGGAATATTATGTAATAGATGGTTAATATGTTTGTAAATATTTAACTATCATGTAATAAGCAATTAAAGGTCTACGTACCTGGGATTAGCAGAACTCTGATATAATATCTTTACTAAGTTTGATATTATATTATGCTAAATGCTTGATATCGTGAAGCACTGAATAAGGGTTACAAGTACCCGAATTTGGGGGCGTCACAGAAGTAACGTTGAAGAGAGAATTTTTGTTGTTCATGTACAATATTGGATCTATTAGGTTGCAGCTCTGGTATGACTGCTCTATTACTTAAACAACTGAATCTTGACTGTGGGTATAGGAAAATTGCGCATAAACATAATCATTTGTGATTTGAGAATAAGCAAACATAGCATACATTTTTGAAAATTTTAAAACGAGAGATCAAAGTTGAGAAGAACAAACTCACTGAGAGAGTCTCCAATCTTCAAGTTGTGATTCTTAGACCACTTGGTGTAGACAAGTCGATTTGATGAAGTGGGTAAACCCCAAGCATCTAAATCTCCAACCTTGTATTGGTAGCAGAAAATCACTTTGGTTTGGATCACCACAAGAAATTGGAGACAAGTATACCATAACAGGTTTCTCTAAGTTCTAAGGCTTGCCATCTCTTAGCTTATTCTCTCTCGATCTACTTCACTCTTTATATCAAATCTAAGATAAATATAGATACATAAATATATATATATATATATATATATAAAGAGAGTAACTTTTCATTGGCCCGAGTGATAAAGTGCCAGACTGATTGGTGAAGCGGATAAGTCCAATGCCCATTACTACTAATTTGTGTCATGGGTTGTTATTTTGTTATCAGATCTAGTGATATTTACATTCATTCATTGCCAAAGAAAATGGGATATAAATGGGTTGGGGCAGCCATGGGGAACAAGAAAAAAGAAGAACATTCCATCAATTACTCAGATGAGTTGACAGATGCCGCTATACCTGATCCACATCAGTGTTTTCGAACATCACTAGCAATAATTCCGAGTTAGAGTTCTTGTTTAGTCGGGAAGTATATAGAGCGGGCCGTTTCCCCCTCCTCACTACGCTCGTCTCCCCTCGGGGAAGTCTAACTCCTTTCCGTGCATTCGAGCAAAAATGTCAACATGTCAAACTGAACTCTCGTTTTTAGACGGAGGTAGTCTTAGTTACATAGTTGTTATGGCGTCGTCATAGCGTCGTCATGACATTGCCTACGCGAAGCCTAGGCATCTTGGTGTTAGAGAAGGGCAAGGCAATGACTTGGACATCAAGCTAAAGCTCATGCCTCGGTAGCTGTCCCAAGTTAAGTGATTAAGTCATTTTTGACCCAAGTTATGGACTTGCTATGTGGAGCAATTTTACTACGTACTAGACTTGTAATTTGTGATAGGTGACGACTTAGTTGATTCTTTATTTTCTACGTGGTGTTTGTTGACTTTTCTACTAGTTTTTAATGTCAAGCGTTTTATTTTTGAATTTTGATTTTAAAGTATTCATATAATTGTGTTTTTAATTGTATTCTATAGTGTTATAATTATTGCTCATTCCATCCCAGAATAAAAGTCATAGTTGACTTTTTGTGCATATTAAGAAAGAGAATAAAATGACAAAATTGTTCATATTTAAATTCTCATTTAATTGCATAGTTTTCTACACATGACTAGTGATGCTCCATAAATATGAATAGAGAATAGAAATATGTCAATTAATACAAAGGGTATTATAGGCAAATTATTGTAAAAAATAGATTATTTAAGGTAAGTAGACATTTAACGTGGGACTACCTAAATAATAATAAAGACTTTTGTTCTGGGACGGAGGGAGTATGTTTTAGGTTTTAATATATATAAAATTTTATTGTTCAATATATTTTTGAAGTAAAATAAATAGTGTATAAATTGTACATTGTTAGTGACTTATCGTTATATGGACGCTGTGGCGAGCGCCTTATCACCTAGGCGTCCTGACAGTTAACTACCGACGTGTCTTGCCGTGGCATCGTGACATCTATGATTAGCTATTAGCTAGATGTAAATTTGGAAACTTTTAGGTATAGTGTTAAGGCTTATTATATTCTTCTACGCACACGAATAGTAGAAGTGAGGGATGAAATTTCAATATTTTAGGATTAGTTGCCATTGTCGTGGCCTGCAGGCACATGTGTGGCCTACAGTGAAACAGTTAAAATCGGATTTTGTATGGGAAGACAATTAGCAATAGGAAAGACAATAGCTTTAGCAAAGTAATTATACTGTTTGACTTGTTATGCTAGGGTGAGTTTAAACTACCCTTTCTTAAACAGAACTGTAGAATTCAGGTTTATTCATGGGTGCAATTTAGCTTTGTTAACAAATTTATATGGTTTATAGCAGTAAATATTGTGAGAACCTATTATTTGTTGGCTCCTCATTGATATCTTTACATAGATGCGATGCGCAATTTAAAATGTGCAGGTCCCTTTTGAGACATCATGGGTTTGGCTTCATCTTAATATGTTTTGAGCAATAATATCGTGTTTTTATAAGATCACATCTGAGACGTGCCATTTCATTTTCTTCATGTTGATGTACTTAGGAAACGTCTATTTCTTGTCTATTAATTTACTTCGGCAGCTTGGCATCATTAGCTTGACGTCTGAGAAATGCTTTTCATCCAATGATATCTATATATGCAAACAAAATATACTCTTGCATTCTGCCTCACATAAATAGCGCTTCCGTTTATCCTCTTACATCTTTATGTTTATGTTTATTTTATAACCCCCTTTCTAAGGTGGAGGTCTTCCTCGGTCGGCGAGTCCTATCCCTTGCTCTTTGTAAAGGGCAGGGTTCATCTATCAATATATGTGGATGTGTGTATGCTCGAGTCATCAAATCATATTTTTTCCCCAAACATAGTGTGTATTGTAACTTCTTTCTTATTGTTTCTGGAAAATCCTATGCAAGAAACGCTAGTGATATATTGATAGTTGAGTTGAGAGCGGTCAAATTAATCCATCTAACTTGGTGTTGTATATTGTAGTGTCTGCCTTGCCCCTTAATATTGTACACCCTCCCTCTCTCTCTGTCATTGATTTTCTTGTTTTGTATCTTCTTGCAAGTTGAGGGACCAAAATCTCCTGAAGAAATGCTTACAGTGTTGCAGAGAGCTTTGGGGACTATCGTTCTATTGTTTGTTTGCAAAGGCCATCCATCATAAGATTGAAACATCAATATGTTGACTGCCAGCCAACAGAATTTGGCCATAACTTATACATCAATAACTGTATAAATGAAAACCAGATTAAAACACTCTGACCACTATTGCCTTTAGCCTCAGATACTCATGGTAGCAGTTTTAAGTAGACAACCAGTGTGGCTGCTGTAACATAAAAAGGATAACTTTGAATAACTGTATACAGAATATAGCTACAGAACAGTCTGACCAGCTGATCATGGCAACTGAAGCATTATACATCAATATGTTGTTGGCTGCCAACAGTTAGAAAATAAGTGAAACAAAAAACCCATACTTGGGCACTAGAACAAGACACAAAAAACTGTTGCTGAAGCAAGAATCCTAATACTAAGTAGTCAAATGGAGATTAAGAATCATTTTCTAATTAGTATTAAGATTAGTAGATCATCTCTCAGAATTCCCAACCCCCACTTGAACACAAACTCATGATCCTCTGACTGATATACATTATCCATTAATATAACATCTAACCTTGGTCTGAATTGCTCCAGTAGCAGCATTATGTGTAGAGCATAGCATGCCTTCACTTGATGCAACCCAACCAGGTGCAATTTTGTTAAGAAAATCTTTCAATCATGATGCATATTTTTGCCATTTAATACTTGGGTGTAACTACTTTTGTTTATAATTAATGATATTGTAGTGGAGCTCAGCTAGCTTAGGAGAAACCCCATGCCATGAGACAACATAACCATACTTCAATAGCATAAAGAAGAGCATATGCCTGAATAAGAGAAATATCCATCCAGACACGATTAATATTACATCAGAAGCCAATTTCTCCTACAAAAGTTTCTAGATAGATTGAGAAGACGGTAAGAAATCAACAAGGAATAATGATTGAAGATTTGGAATCAGTGAGTCTTTTCTGGCAAATTAATAAATTTACCAGCTTTTCTTCACCAGTTTTGACTTCTCTTGCCGTCTTTGTATTTCTATGTCTCCTCGTATGCTCTTTCGTATTTCCAACCCAGTAGTACCTCATGGCAGTTAGAGCAATAGACATCAGCAACTGTGTGGAGAGCTGCCGGTCCTCTTTTGCCCCCATAAAAACTTCACCCAAGAGATGACTCATTTAAAAACTCAGGGGAAGAAAAAAAGCCCTGCATAATTAAGTTACTTGAGAGCCAAAAGAAGAGCTGGTTTACACTAAAGCATCAAGGTCCACACTATAAAAGCTGAGAGCTCAACTCCCTTGAATCATCATCTCCTATTGAGCACCCTCCAAATTGACCACATAACACTTGAGTGGAGAACATACTCCTGTTTTTAAGAAAAAAAAGTCTTGAACGATCTCAATACCGACAGGTTGATGCGGTCATGTAGTTAGCCCCCGGGGTCACCCCGAGGAGACGGACAGAGGTGCCTAGTAAAAATAGAGTTATATAACCTACGTCAGCTCCTCATCACATCAATGACAAAAGCTGCACAATCTCTCATATTTTCCTCCGTGCTTCAATCACCCTCACATCTCAACAAACAGTCATGAAATCTCTCAACTGTTCTGGGTAACACCCCGAGCAAGCTTGCACAGATGCAGGGTCCAAGGATGCTAAATTCATCATCACCTTAAATTATGATAAAAGATTATAAAATTAACATGCTAAATTCTTTTTAAGTAAATTTTGCATAAAACCAGTTGAAAAAGAGAGGTAAAAGTAATGCTAAATAAGGTGGGTTGGTCCAAGGATGGATCAAA
The DNA here is from genome assembly GCA_020205555.1 of Panax stipuleanatus. Classification (NCBI taxonomy): domain Eukaryota; kingdom Viridiplantae; phylum Streptophyta; class Magnoliopsida; order Apiales; family Araliaceae; genus Panax; species Panax stipuleanatus. The sequence continues at coordinate 133,455,493 of CM035124.1, forward strand.
ACATAAAGTATATATGGAGTACTAAGCAAATGCAAAGGGTGAATCACCTGCCAAATTACCTAGTATCTCAAGGCTAAATCCGAGCAAGCTTGCAGAATGCATAAATTTATACTACAAAACATGATTAAGTTTATACAAACCATTATCCAACTATCTAACTAAAACCCTGAATACAGGATTGTCTAACAAGTGAAAACATTCAGAACTGACAAACATGGCAATTTCATTCGCAATTATTACCTCTATCTTCTCTAGGAGGTCATGAATTGTGGAATCAGTCAGCCTGTGAAATTCATCCTCCTGCAGCAGAGAACTATATCCACATTAATTGTTAGAAAATTTTCACTTCACACCCTTCAACTTAAAAAAAAATGTCATCATTTCTAAATATGCTAGCATTACTGTTCACAATTGCAGTACCAAAAAATCATATCCCTAACAATCTGAGCTTTGAAGCCTTCATTGGTTGATGAATTGTGGAAGTTCTTTAATAATCAATATTGTCCCTTAATTCAATATAGATATCATTAAAAAAATAGAGGGAGAGATCAGATACCTGTAATCGACAGCCACTGGGCCGTGACACTAGAAGAAGGGCGAGAGAATCTATTTCTTGAACAGCTTTGTTCATAATGTTTGGATGGTTGATTAGCTCTGCCAGTGCCCATTCTGTTGTAGTGGCAGATGTGTCTGTTCCAGCAGCAAAAATATCCTGCAAGTTTAAACATTATGCACTAATTATGTACAATTTTCTGTACTAGTATTTTAAATGATGTGCACTAACAAGTTAGGAATCAAATTTACCAGTATGAAGGCCTTGATGTTCTCTCTACTCAATCTAATCTCCATGCTTTCATCTTCTGATATATCAAGCAAGTCCTTTGTTGCATCCCCTCCTCCATCGCCATTCTTTTTTAACTTCCCCCTCACATTTCCTAATCTTTATACGTAAAATGAATAAGAAATTAAAAATTATGCTATTTGAAAAATAAGTTTGTGGTTCAGACTTAATTTTTTTAAAATTGTATTCCCAACACCACCTTATCGAGTATAAACTTATTCAGTTTATGATTTGTTTTTAAGTAAATATTGGACTTTAAGAAAAAAACTATTAAATATAATTTTCACTTAAATCTTCTCATTAATAAAGTTTTGAGGGGATAAAGGGAGAAAATTATTATCCATCTCATTATCATCCTTGAAATTACATTGTTGGTCAGCCTTATAAGCTCTTCTCCAACATCAACTGCCTCTCCGGCTTTGGCCTTTTCAGATATTACATTCACAAAACTCTCTATCTCGTGGCGTCTAACAGGACGAAGAAGGTCTAGCGTTCGACCCCCTAAAAGTTCAGACATGCATAGTTTCTCCACGAACTTCCAGTATGATCCGTAAGGAGCAAAAGAGAAGTCTTGTGAGCTGTAATCCGTGGCCTCTGTTTGGGGCCGGTCAGACCAGGAAGTTTCGTGTGTTTTGAGAAACTCTTTGGCCATCTCAGGAGAGGAGGCGACAACACAAGGGTAGGAACCAAGGAAGACGTGGATTAAGGATCCATGACGGCTCGAGAGTTTGTGAAGAGCCTGGTGTGGTATTGGAGCAAGAAGGTGGAGATGACCGATGATTGGAAGCTTAAAAGGGCTCGGTGGAAGGCGAGATGTGGTTCGACTTTTGAATATGGCTCCAAGTATGTCCTTGATTTTGAATAGTTGGAAGCTTCCAGGAGATACAAAGGACAGAGTATTAGAGTATCCAAAGGAGTGTGATGTATGTATGTACATCACCGTCTTATCTGTGGCACTGGTGAGAAACATGAAGCTTCCAGGAGATACAGAGGACAGAGTAACGCTCTTGAAGTTGAATAACAAGAAGAGGCAGGAGATTTTAGAGTCCTTGTTAATATATCCTTCTCAGTTGGAGCACAAAAAGGCTGAAAAGTTGGAGCAGCAAAATGGGGAAATTGGAATGGATTTAAGCTACTGGATGTGGTGGGTGTGTGCAGCTCCCAGAGCCACTTCGGCCGGAGGCTGAGCAACCCAATCGGAGCTCTCACGCGCCCAGACGCGCCGGTTTTATTACTGTCCGGTTATCCCTCCTCTGCTGTTAGGAGCGGATTACAGTTCGTGCAGTCGCGGTTTGGTGATTTTACAGTTCGTGCAGTCGGGTCGGAGCTCCATTTTGGGGCGGGTTTTCGGGGTTCCTCAGGTTATTTGGATTCCCTGCGGTTTATGATGTTTCCGGCTCTTCCTCTGTGTAATGTACGAATTAATCAAATTCAAATCAATAATAGAGGGAGCTCTGTGTCTCTCTCTATATATCAACCATCGCCCCACCTCCAACCCTCAAAACCCGCCTCAAATTGGCCCGAAAGGCCGTCTCCTACTGCCGCTTCCCACCCAACGGAGTCCGTGGATCGGCCACCACGCTGGTTAGGGAATCGAACTACGGGATCGACGCGGGGTATCTGAGCAATTACGAGAAAGAGCTGCTGATCATGTGTCAGGTGGAGTCGGAGGAAGGAGTGAAGAAGATGGAGGAGATCGCGGAGGTGGAAGGGGTGGATTGCATACAGATGGGGCCATTGGATCTGAGTGCGAGCATGGGGTACTTGTGGGACCCTGGGCATAAGAAAGTGAGAGAGGTGTTGAGGACGGCGGAGAAGGGGGTGCTGAAAAGTGGGAAAGGAGGGGCCTTTTTGGCTGGTTTTGCAATGCCGCATGATAGCCCAGAGGAATTGAGGGAGAGAGGGTATTACATGGTGTCTGGTGCGGTTGATATTTGCTTGTTTAGAGCTGCTGCCGTGGAAGATGTAAGGAAATTCAAGTCGAGCTCGGTGGCTGTAGGTTCTGATGATGATGACGACGACGACGACAGGGAAGGTGGTAAAGATGGGGAAGACAAGTACTGGAGCAAATGAACGAGAATTCAACAACCATGAGTGTTTTCTGTTTTGGCTTTCTTTTCTTTCTTTCTTCTGTAGTTTTTTTTTTTGGCAATGGCAATGGCAAGAGTGTATATTAGTAGTAGATAGAGATGGAATGAGATGTGTTGATTTTAAGCATTTTGATCCCTTTGTCTTTGTGTAGAGGAGGGGACCAACCAATTTTGAACATTCTCCATGTCTTGGAGAAGCAAGGATGAATGTAAATGATAAAGAAAAGAATAGGCAACCAACCCCTTGCAGTATTACCTAAGATTTGTTAAACTTGGGGAACCATGAAACATATATTGCCATACAATTCGTTAAAAGGGACAAGGACTTTATTTCTCTTTCTCTACCATATTTGTTAAACTTGGGGGAGGTGTTTTTAACATTTGTGACCTAAGATTGATGCTATATTTTACCTTTTTGTGTCTCATGCACTCAACTCGTTCAATGTATTAAACCTAGAATTTGGACCATATTTGGCTTGTTTAACATGCGAGTTCAGTCTGCCGACCCCTAACTGGTTGACTACTATGTTGTATCAGTTTGTTTAGAGGCATAGCAATTCATTCACAAGTGAGCCACAGTGTCATGATTCATACAAGCTTATGATTGATATGCTGCCACTTTGTATAATAGTCATTTCCTGATATTTTAGTGCTTTGCCTTGCAATTTCTATTGGCATTTCTCATTACGTGATGTTTTGGATGGTTGAACTTTTATAGTGGGTTTTTATCTATTCAACTTGTTAGATCACGTACCCAAAAAAGAAAACCTTGTTAGATCTAAATAAATTCTTGAAGTCATCTTTGCATGAATTTCATCAAACTAATTGTTCCTTTAATTATTTTAGTCTCCAAGATATCTTATATTAATTTGTACCTCGAAGGTGATTGATGTATGTTTTTCTTTTGATGGAGCAGTGGCCGTCTTCCACCATCCCCTTCGGAATTCCACGTCTTGGGTCTTAACCTTTTGAGACTCCTTGTGCATAATAGAATTGCTAAATTCTACACTGAATTGGAGTTACTTTCAGCCAGTGCACTGGGGAATTCTTGCATCAAGCATGATGTGGAATTGGAACAATCCTTCATGGAAGGGGCTTATAATCGTGTGTTGATTGCTATGCAGACTGTACCTCATGAAACATATGTTTATTTTATGGATCTATGGATCGGCTGGCAAAGACAATCAGGTGAATTGTTCGATTTAAATTTATACTATGAGCCTATGATTTAGAGAATCTGATAGAAATAACATATATCACATAGCAACATCGCCTCAATATCAGCAAATTGCTTATTTTTGTTAGGGCTAGATTCTGTAATAATATCACAAATTGTGACATTAATTACGTAGTTGAAGAAAGGTACGTAAAAGGTTTCCACCTTTATAGTATAATATGTATGTGTGTGTGTGTATATATATATATATATATATATATATGATGCTATATTTCGCTAGACTCCTCCGGATTCGAGTGCCCTGAAAAAACTGAAATGAACGGATGAACAGAGGGGTTGATATGCCTCCAATGTTAAAGTCAATAATAACTATGGAGAGTTCTTTAGAATCTAAGAGTGTGTATTACGTACCAGAAGTTTCTTGATATTTATAGTTGAATATTTTGTCCATACACTGACCTGAGTTTCCATTATCGTTGGACGGGATCCATTATTGATAAGCCCAAATATAACTAAATAGATATAGATAATAGTCCCAGAAGTGAGGAGTCTAATCTATATGTGTTTGTCATACTGCGGACACTTGGTGGGTGCTTAACTAACATGGTTCAGGCGTTGTGGTTGGTATCGGGCCCTGTCAAACTGTGGGGTCATAAGGAAGGGTTCGGGCCCCATTACAATGTTCGGGCTATGAGCCCCTAACAATCACTATAAGGAAAAGGTTAATCTCGATAGTAATATTTTGTCGATAAAAGTCACGCTGGCAGGAAAAGCACGCACCATGGGTGATACCTATTTCCTACAGAATTCCGTCGATATTAGCTTAATTTCAAGGAAAATATTTCTGACGGAATTCCGTTGGAATTTAGCTAATGTCAGAATCAGTTCCCTCGAAAATAGTTTCGTCGGAATTAATCATTTTTCTTGGATATATATACATATATATATATATATGTATGTGTGTGTTTCCATTAAAAATAAGAATTAAGATACAACAGTTCGTTACAGTTCTCCATTAATATAATTCAAAACACTTCTAAAATAACAATTCAACCATAAGTTATATTAACAACACAATGCACTTCATTCATATCCATTATACAAGTTACGTCCCTATTGCTAATTGGTGTGTTTCCCCAAAGTTTTCAATTTAACTTTTTTCAAAAAATTAATTTTTGGTAACTCATTCACTTTTCGGCTACGGGTTCCAGGAGTTTCAATTACTGAAATGTCCCCCAACCTAAGAGGCGTTGGGTTTCTGCGATTCCTGGGGTACATTCCACCCTGTTGCTTTAGCAGATGACTATACTAAATTTGGTTCCTTTTGCCAGATTATTTCACTATATTTATTGTTTTATTTTTGTACTCGTGTTTCTATTGAGTATAATTTTTTTCAGAAAAGCTGCACTAGTATAATAAGGGCATTACTTCTAAGATGTACGCCATGCTGGAAAGGATAAGTCCAAGGACAAGAAAGCTGGAATTGTTTGCTCACATGCATAGCACACATGCGGGGTATGCATTCTTAATAGAGTAGCGTTCATGTACTTATGATGATTTTCTATGCATAGCATACGGGGCATGCATTAAAACATTTTTTTTGGGCACGTCCTATAATCCACACCTCCTGCAACCGATAAAGGACACAACTATAATGTGATGGTGGAATTATATCATATCTTGCCTATTTATTTCATCATTTTTCAGTTTCTTAACAGTCTTGATTCAAGATATTTCTACCCTTGTACATTCCATTTTGTTTTGTTTTGGCAAGTTCTTTTTAAAAATCTGCACATACTAATTTCTTTTAGAGATGAAGAGTCGTCCCCAAGAAGCAAAAATTGCATAGCTGGAATTCCTAAAAATACCAGCCTTTTTTGGAACTGTTTTCTGATTCAATATAACTTATGTCATAATTGATTGATCAACATACTGAACACAACAATCTTTTTTTGATATTTTTGATATCTTTGTTTTATTGGAGCAATTGTTATTACATCCGTCTAGAACTTTGGATTTTGGTATTGGCTTTACTGTTTGTGATATATTCTTGGTTTGCATAAATATGATACATTCATATGCGCTAGAGTGCTACTATTAAATATCTTTATGTCAATGCTTGTTTTTGTTTATTTGAGTTTTCTCATTTTACATATAGGAATTAACTTGCCAACTTTACTCTGATTTCTTGCTCTAGTTGATTGTGATTTTTCTTCCTTATAATAAATTCATTACATAATTTGGGTGTTTGAGTTGACCTGTTCTGTTAGTAAATCAGGTGGATGTCACTAGGTAATCAGTTGAATGGAGTACAATTGGTGGATGAAGGGCTACAAGCAAGGTTTAAAGCTGCTTATGCAGAAGTTGAGGTGCAGCCTCAGTCCCAGCCAAGGGCTTCTACTATGGAAGTGGACGCAGTGTGGCTCAGTTGAGAGAATCAAAGTCTGCATCAGCACAGTTTGCAGATATCAGAGATCCAGAGGAAGCCTATGTGTCTGAAGAGAAACCAATGAATCTTGATGTGGAGATGACAAGCTAAATACTGATTTTCATAGCTACATACTGTCACAAGTTAAGTGATTAAGTCATTTTTCACCCAAGTTATGGACTTGTTATGTGGTGTAATTTTACTACGTACTAGACTTGTAATTTGTGATAGGTGATGACTTAGTTGATTCTTTATTTTCTACGTGGTGTTTGTCGACTTTTTTACTAGTTTTTAATGTCAAGCGTTTTATTTTTGAATTTTGATGGTGAAGTATTCATATAATTGTGTTTTTAATTGTATTATATAGTGTTATAGTTATTACTCCTTCCATTTCAGAATAAAAGTTCTAGTTGACTTTTTGTTCATATTAAGAAAGAGAATAAAATGACAAAATTGTTCATATTTAAATTCTCATTTAATTGCATAGTTTTTTACACATGACTAGTGATGCTCCATAAATATGAATAGAGAATAGAAATATGTCAATTAATACAAAGGTTATTATTATAGGCAAATTATTGTAAAAATAAATTATTTAAGGTAAGTAGACATTTTACTTGGGACTACCTAAAATAGTAATAAGGACTTTTTATCACGGGACGGAGGAGGGAGTATGTTTTAGGTTTTAATATATAAAAAATTTCATTGTTCATTAAACTTTTGAAGTAAAATAAATAGTGTATAAATTGCACATTATTAGTGACTTGTAGCTATATGGACGCCGTGGCGAGCGTCTTATCGCCTAGGCGTCCTGGCAGTCAACTACCGATATGTCTTACCGTGGCTCCGTGACATCTATGATTAGCTATTAGTTAGATGTAAATTTGTAAACTTTTAGGTATAGTGTTAAGGCTTATTATATTCTTCTACGCACACAAATAGTAGAAGTGGGGTGCAGTTTCAATATTTTAGGATTAGCTGCCATTGTCGTGGCCTGCGGGCACGTGTGACCTACGTGAAACAGTTAAAATCTGATTTTGTATGGGAAGACAACTAGCAATTGGAAAGACAACAGCTTTAGCGAAGTAATTATACTGTTTGACTTGTTTTGCTATTGGAGGGTGAGTTTAAACTACCCTTTCTTAAACAGAATTAACTGTAGAATTCAGGTTTATTCATGGGTGCAATTTAGCTTTGTTAACAAATTTATATATTTTATAGCAGTAAATATTGTGAGAACCTATTATTTGTTGGCTCCTCATTGATATCTTTACATAGATGCGATGCGCAATTTAAAATGTGCAGGTCCATATTGAGACATCATGGGTTTGGCTTCTTCTTGATATGTTTTGAGCAATAATATCGTGTTTTTATAAGATCATATCTGAGACATGCCATTTCATATTCTTCATGTTGATGTACTTAGGAAACGTCTATTTCTTGTCTATTAATTTACTTCGGCAGCTTGGCATCATTAGCTTGACATCTGAGATATGCTTTTCATCCAGTGATATCTATATATATGCACACAAAATATACTCTTGCTTTCTGCCTCTCATAAATAGTTCTTTCGTTTATCCTCTTACATCTTTTTGTTTATGTTAATTTTATAATCCCCTTTCCAAGGTGGAGGTCTTCCTCGGTCAGCGAGTCCTATCCCTTGCACTTTGTAAAGGACAGCAGGGTTCATCTATCAATATATGTGGATGTGTGTATGCTCGAGTCATCAAATCATATTTTTCCCCAATCATAGTGTGTATTGTAACTACTTTCTTATTGTTTCTGGAAAATCCTATGCAAGAAACACTAGTGATATTTTGAGAGTTGAGTTGAGAGCGGTCAAATTAATCCATCTAACTTGATGCTGTATATTGTAGTCTGCCTTACCCCTTAATATTGTACCTTAAAGCAAACCCACCCTCCCTCCCTCTCTCTCTGTCTTTGATGTTCTTGTTTTGTATCTTCTTGCAGGTTGAGGGACCAAAATCTCCTGAAGAAATGCTTAGTGTTGCAGAGAGTGCTTGAAGAAAGCTCTACTGTTCTTGTTGCAGCCAGGCTTGAAGCAGAAGAACGAAGAAATAACATGCGTTTGAGGGAGGAGCAAGATGCTGCTTATCATGCAGCACTTGAAGCTGATCAAGTAAGTCACTTGTATTATGTTGCTAATATGTTGTTATTGTTTTCTTGCTGTCAATGTATTCTGCCACATCAGGCCAGGGAACGTCCTAGGAAGGAAGAGCAAGAAAGGCTGGAAAGGGAAGCTGCTGAAGCTGAGAGGAAGCTGAAGGAAGAAGAGGCTCGTGAAAGAACAGCTCGTGAAGCTGCTGAGAAAAAAGCCGCATTAGCTAGATTGCGGGAGGAGAAAGCCATGTCATTGGGTGCTAAGCCTGAAAAAGGGCCTGATGTCACTCAGGTAATTAGTCGTGTTTTAACTTACCTTTTTTTTTTGTTTGAAGAAACTCGGTGTGTTGTAAAGACTTGAAGTTCATGTAACCCAAATTGTGGAGTTTACAATACTACCTAAAACATGAAGTTCAAAAACTTTGTCGCGTGAATCAGTTGGATTGTTTTCCTCATATATATGCATACTTGAATCTCTTTTACTTTTTCCTTGGTAAAAGAATATCGTAGCTGCATTGCATGAATTATGGTAGTGTATTGAGGGTGATTACATTCTTGTGCCTGTTTTTTATGTCGACTGTTGTGCCAGTGGATAGGTTGTATATGTGCCCGAGTAATAAAAGGCATATCATAGAGAATATCCATGTAATAGTTACTAGTGTTACTGGATATATGGTATTGTAGTGGTGGCTCTTTTGCTGAGGAATCCCCTTTTATTTGTAATACTATCTCTATGATATTATCTCATAGCAGAAGTTTCTCCTCTGCAAGTTATTTCAGATTATTATGCAGAATTGGTTTTTTTTTGCTGATATGAATGAATATGAATTCTATTAATGTTAGCAAGGCATTGGCTGGAGAAAAGTAAACACAATTTTTGTAGGACATTGAAATTCAAATGGTGCTAGTGACAAGCGCACATATCAAAAATCCTGTAGCTGCAGACAAGAAGACTAGAATGCTGACTATAGGAGAGGAAGAAGGCGACGCTGGAATTGACCCAAACACATTAGGATAAGAAGGTGAGGTTTCTGGTAATGCATTAGGACCATAAGAAGGTGAGAAGCTGAACACCCATTACCAGAAAAGAGCACATAAATGTGGAGTTTTTGTGATTTTTGGCAGTGGCCCTGTTGTCCACTAGTGAAATAGTTGTCTCCCGGTGAAGTTGTAGCGATTGCATTTTTCCTAGTAAATAAAATAGGAGTTTAATAAAATGAATTTTATTTTATTTAATAAGTTTTATTATACTACATATATTATTTGTGTGCAGTGTAAATTCTGAGTATGTGTGTGTTATGCAATGTGATAAATATATATTAGAATATATATTTATGGGATAAATGATTTAGAGATATTTTATCCGGATTTTTGGGAATTATGTTATAATATTTAAAGTGAAATTTGTATATTAAGCTTGTATAATATTGGGTACGTTATGTACGGAAGGTATATAATTTATTCAAGCAAACAGAGAATTATGCTAATAAGTCACCTAAGCTGAATGGGAGGTATGAGGTGTAGCTATATTAAAAGGCTGAATTAGTGACAAGCCTTTTTAGCAAGAGCTGGCAATACAATACAAATGTAGCCATATAGACTTTAAAACTCAGCAGCCTTATTTCGTGACTAGCAAGGAAAGGAGAGTTGGGATATTTTTTTACTCCATTCCTTTTCTTTTCATTTCCACCCGCCACTTTCCTTCTCCAATCTTCAGTTCGTGACTTTCAACGAAGCATGAGTTAGTTGGTCGAATTTTAGTCCCTCCAGTTAAATAGCAAGAGAAATTAAGACAACAGGGATTGAATTTCAAGAAAACTGAATCAAGCTGTTGGAAGGTAAATAAACTCTTGCTATACTTTATACATGAACAAATTGAAGGATGTTTGGTTAGTAGTAAGTTGTTAAGGTTATGTGAACTGTTATGTTGTATTAGTAGTGATAATCTGATTTCTAGCTAAAGGGGCTTAGGTTGGTTGTGTGGAGAGATAAGGGAGATTAAATGGGTTCAAAATGTAAACCAATAGCTATGAAATTGGTAGCTTTAAACAGTGCACACAAGTTGTTCGATAAAAGTCCCTAATGGACTGTTATGCTTAAACATTGATTATTTGATAGAATTAAAGTCTGGGCTGGATATGTACGCAATACATGATGATGTGTGTAAGCCTATTAAATGGAAATGAAAAGCAGCTTAAGCTATAACTAAAAATTTGAATGTAACATGTCAAGCTATTGTTGCACACTGTTTTGAGGCATCTGAGAAACTATAATTTAAAAGTCTTATGTTTTTGTTAATAAGCTGCTATGATATCTAAACTATGCTGGAATATGGTTACTAGTAAAGTGGCGTATCAAGTGCTAAGAGAGGTCGAAGGGATGGGGCTGGGTAGGCTAGCCGCTACAGACAGCAGCAGCCAGCGCCCAGCGCTGGGCTGTGCTGAACTGCAGGGGCCAGCCGAGTAAGTTTTTGCTAGCAGTTTGAGTAGCACAAACTATATTTCTGCTGCAGTTTGAAGGTTGATTTAATAGGCGGGTATACCATCTTTAGGTTACAAAAGGAGGGGTATGAATGGATTACTAAATGAGGTACCAAAAATGGCCTGAGAGAAGGAGCAGAGCTGCTGCCCATGGCAGCAGCAGTGGATGTGTATAGCATCAGTTGGGGGTTCTCTTTTGAGTTCTCAGTTGATTTGCTTTAAGAGGTTTAAACAACTTGTTTAGTATTTTGTTAAATAGAGAGGTATGCATAGTGCCTTGTCTCCCAAAATGGTAGCATATTAGAGTAAATAAGTTATAGTTTGAAACTAAGGAAGGGGGGGACAGGGCTGCTGCCTCGGCAGCAGCAGTAAGCATGAGTGGCATGGGCTGGGAGCTCTTCCTGGGCTTTCAGTCATTGCACTTATGTTGCTCTAGATGCCCAGCTATTGGCATACTATTATAGATGTATAAATCATCCCTAAGTTACTAAAATTGTCATTGTATAAGAATGTAATGGCATGAAGTAATGGGCAAGGGATGGGGGCTGCTGCCTATTGGGTAGCAGCAGTTGTCAACAAGTGACTGCTATAAGCAGTTTTGGACTAGTTACTTTAACTCTAAGATTAGGTTGAAGATCTATCCATAAGGTTTGGATTTAAAACTTTCTAATTAACAAATGAAAAGGTTAAATTTTAATGGATGAAACATGGAGGGTGCTGTTTGGTGGGATGTTAATACATGTTAGCTTTAACACACTAGATTATATGAATAAATCTAGAATGAGCTCAAGGGTTGTATGAGTATGTTAGTAAGCTCTGAAATAGAAGCTAGTATGAATGGACATCTAAAATTGGATGTATTAAGCCAAGCTTGACTGCCAACATAGTGAGGCAAAGAGGGCTGCTATGCATTTACTTAACCAACAAAAAAGGCTGTTTTGACATTATTAAGGGAAACAAGAATAATTAATGCAATAGTATGTTGAAATGAAACTATAAATCAAAGGGAAGACTAAAAGCTAACCATACAAGTGAAAATACCTCCAAGGCAAGAAATAAGCTATGACGACACCTTGTATGCTAGAAGTTAATTAAAGAAAGCATGAAAGGCTCATGTACTAAGCTACCAATAGGATATGAATGATAAGTGTAATGTGGTTATATATGATAAGCATATCGGACCTTATTAAAGAAAGATATGGCTATTGTAAAAACATGGATGAGGTATTTATAAAATGTATAGAAATATCTCAATTGTAGAAATACAAACTAAAAATATAATCAATGTGGTTATATGATTATGTGATATGTGAACGTGCAAGCTATATGATTTGGATATGTGGCTAATATGCTTGTAAATGCATATATATAACTGTGTAGGGTCTGTGAGAACACACAAGTTAAGCTGAATTTTTGTCAATAGTCTACGAATAAGGCAAGTATCTAAATCTTACTCTTTAATGAGCAAGTATTTTGAAATTATTCATATATGGACAGATTCTCTAAATTCTGAACTGTCTCTCATTATTTATGAATAATACAAGGTTAAATAACCTTTTTATTCCAATCAACTCCAAAAGAATGGGTAATGTATTTTCATGTATATCAAATGAAATTCAATATGCATAAACAGGTTGAAGGTAAGTCTGAACCATTTGTTCTGGTCAGACACAGATGTAAAATATTTCAATTTCTTTATAATAAGTCTTGAAATATTATTGTGCAGTGATTTAAGCTATCCAGCTATATTGTTATAGTTTGGATTCCAATCTGAGACTGAACAAACCCTGAAATGGGATATTTTATATTGCACTCTGGGAGTGGTGACGTTGAACATAGAAATTGTCCTGGATAAGATATTATTGATCAAAATAGGGCATAACGGGCGGATCACCCACCGTGCCCGTAAGATAAGACGGTTCACAAATAAACTTCTGATTGAACCTTTTTAAGAAAAGAAAAAGCTTGTTCATGGTCTTATGATCTCTCGGCTGTTCAATATTGATGTGATATTCCAGGAATATGAACGATTCAAGATTATTTTGCTTTACAGTTTTGCTTCACTGTGAAAACATGTCTTAAAGAAAACATTTACTTGTTGTGATATTAAAGAATGTTATTACTTGTTGAGCAATTGAATGCTCATTCTTGCTTTGTTATAAATGTTTTCAGCTAATCAAGCTCCAGCAGAGAGGTCTAGTAGAGACAAGGGAAAGGGAAAAGCTACTGAGTAGTTGGAATATTATGTAATAGATGGTTAATATGTTTGTAAATATTAAACTATCATGTAATAAGCAATTAAAGGTCTACGTACCTGGGATTAGTAGAACTCTGATATAATATCTTTACTAAGTTTGATATTATATTATGCTAAATGCTTGATATCGTGAAGCACTGAATAAGGGTTAAAAGTACCCGAATTTGGGGGCGTCACAGAAGTAACGTTGAAGAGAGAATTTCTGTTGTTCATGTACAATATTGGATCTATTAGGTTACAGCTTTGGTATGATTGCTCTATTACTTAAACAACTGAATCTTGACTGTGGGTATAGGAAAATTGCGTATAAACATAATCATTTGTGATTTGAGAATAAGCAAACATAGCATACATTTTTGAAAATTTTAAAACGAGAGATCAAAGTTGAGAAGAACAAACTCACTGAGAGAGTCTCCAATCTTCAAGTTGTGATTCTTTGACCACTTGGTGTAGACAAGTCGATTTGATGAAGTGGGTAAACCCCAAGCATCTAAATCTCCAACCTTGTATTGGTAGCAGAAAATCACTTTGGTTTGGATCACCACAAGAAATTGGAGACAAGTATACCATAACAGGTTTCTCTAAGTTCTAAGGCTTGCCATCTCTTAGCTTATTCTCTCTCGATCTACTTCACTCTTTATATCAAATCTAAGATAAATATAGATACATAAATATATATATATATATATACATATATAAAGAGAGTAACTTTTCATTGGCCCGAGTGATAAAGTGCCAGACTGATTGGTGAAGCGGATAAGTCCAATGCCCATTACTACTAATTTGTGTCATGGGTTGTTATTTTGTTATCAGATCTAGTGATATTTACATTCATTCATTGCCAAAGAAAATGGGATATAAATGGGTTGGGGCAGTCATGGGGAACAGGAAAAAAGATATTAGCATGAACAAGAAAGCAATTGGGTAAGAACATTCCATCAATTACTCAGATGAGTTGACAGATGCCGCTATACCTGATCCACATCAGTGTTTTCGAACATCACTAGCAATAATTCCGAGTTAGAGTTCTTGTTTAGTCGGGAAGTATATAGAGCGGGCCGTTTCCCCCTCCTCACTACTCTCGTCTCCCCTCGGGGAAGTCTAACTCCTTTCCGTGCATTCGAGCAAAAATGTCAACATGTCAAACTGAACTCTCGTTTTTAGACGGAGGTAGTCTTAGTTACATAGTTGTTATGGCGTCATCATAGCGTCGTCATGACATTGCCTACGCGAAGCCTAGGCATCTTGGTGTTAGAGAAGGGCAAGGAAATGACTTGGACATCAAGCTAAAGCTCATGCCTCGGTAGCTGTCCCAAGTTAAGTGATTAAGTCATTTTTGACCCAAGTTATGGACTTGCTATGTGGAGCAATTTTACTGCGTACTAGACTTGTAATTTGTGATAGGTGACGACTTAGTTGATTCTTTATTTTCTACGTGGTGTTTGTTGACTTTTCTACTAGTTTTTAATGTCAAGCGTTTTATTTTTGAATTTTGATTTTAAAGTATTCATATAATTGTGTTTTTAATTGTATTCTATAGTGTTATAATTATTGCTCATTCCATCCCAGAATAAAAGTCCTAGTTGACTTTTTATGCATATTAAGAAAGAGAATAAAATGACAAAATTGTTCATATTTAAATTCTCATTTAATTGCATAGTTTTTTACACATGACTAGTGATGCTCCATAAATATGAATAGAGAATAGAAATATGTCAATTAATACAAAGGGTATTATAGGCAAATTATTGTAAAAAATAGATTATTTAAGGTAAGTAGACATTTAACTTGGGACTACCTACAATAGTAATAAAAACTTTTATTCTGGGACGGTGGGAGTATGTTTTAGGTTTTAATATATATAAAATTTTATTGTTCAATATTCCTTTGAAGTAAAATAAATAGTGTATAAATTGTACATTGTTAGTGACTTGTCGTTATATGGACGCCGTGGCGAGCGCCTTATCGCCTAGGCGTCCTGGCAGTCAACTACCGACGTGTCTTGCCGTGGCGCCGTGACATCTATGATTAGCTATTAGCTAGATGTAAATTTGAAAACTTTTAGGTATAGTGTTAAGGCTTATTATATTCTTCTACGCACACGAATAGTAGAAGTGAGGGATGAAATTTCAATATTATAGGATTATTTGCCATTGTCGTGGCCAGCAGGCACATGTGTGGCCTACAGTGAAACAGTTAAAATCGGATTTTGTATGGGAAGACAATTAGCAATAGGAAAGACAATAGCTTTAGCGAAGTAATTATACTGTTTGACTTGTTATGCTACTGGAGGGTGAGTTTAAACTACCCTTTCTTAAACAGAATTAACTGTAGAATTCAGGTTTATTCATGGGTGCAATTTAGCTTTGTTAACAAATTTATATGGTTTATAGCAGTAAATATTGTGAGAACCTATTATTTGTTGGCTCCTCATTGATATCTTTACATAGATGCGGTGCGCAATTTAAAATGTGCAGGTCCCTTTTGAGACATCATGGGTTTGGCTTCATCTTGATATGTTTTGAGCAATAATATCGTGTTTTTATAAGATCACATCTGAGACGTGCCATTTCATTTTCTTCATGTTGATGTACTTAGGAAACGTCTATTTCTTGTCTATTAATTTACTTCGGCAGCTTGGCATCATTAGCTTGACATCTGAGATATGCTTTTCATCCAATGATATCTATATATGCAAACAAAATATACTCTTGCATTCTGCCTCACATAAATAGCGCTTCCGTTTATTCTCTTACATCTTTATGTTTATGTTTATTTTATAACCCCCTTTCTAAGGTGGAGGTCTTCCTCGGTCGGCGAGTCCTATCCCTTGCTCTTTGTAAAGGATAGGGTTCATCTATTAATATTTGTGGATATGTGTATGCTCGAGTCATCAAATCATATTTTTTCCCAAACATAGTGTGTATCGTAACTTCTTTCTTATTGTTTCTGGAAAATCCTATGCAAGAAACGCTAGTGATATATTGATAGTTGAGTTGAGAGCGGTCAAATTAATCCATCTAACTTGGTGTTGTATATTGTAGTGTCTGCCTTGCCCCTTAATATTGTACACCCTCCCTCTCTCTCTGTCATTGATTTTCTTGTTTTGTATCTTCTTGCAAGTTGAGGGACCAAAATCTCCTGAAGAAATGCTTACAGTGTTGCAGAGAGCTTTGGGGACTATCGTTCTATTGTTTGTTTGCAAAGGCCATCCATCATAAGATTGAAACATCAATATGTTGACTGCCAGCCAACAGAATTTGGCCATAACTTATACATCAATAACTGTATAAATGAAAACCAGATTAAAACACTCTGACCACTATTGCCTTTAGCCTCAGATACTCATGGTAGCAGTTTTAAGTAGACAACCAGTGTGGCTGCTGTAACATAAAAAGGATAACTTTGAATAACTGTATACAGAATATAGCTACAGAACAGTCTGACCAGCTGATCATGGCAACTGAAGCATTATACATCAATATGTTGTTGGCTGCCAACAGTTAGAAAATAAGTGAAACAAAAAACCCATACTTGGGCACTAGAACAAGACACAAAAAACTGTTGCTGAAGCAAGAATCCTAATACTAAGTAGTCAAATGGAGATTAAGAATCATTTTCTAATTAGTATTAAGATTAGTAGATCATCTCTCAGAATTCCCAACCCCCACTTGAACACAAACTCATGATCCTCTGACTGATATACATTATCCATTAATATAACATCTAACCTTGGTCTGAATTGCTCCAGTAGCAGCATTATGTGTAGAGCATAGCATGCCTTCACTTGATGCAACCCAACCAGGTGCAATTTTGTTAAGAAAATCTTTCAATCATGATGCATATTTTTGCCATTTAATACTTGGGTGTAACTACTTTTGTTTATAATTAATGATATTGTAGTGGAGCTCAGCTAGCTTAGGAGAAACCCCATGCCATGAGACAACATAACCATACTTCAATAGCATAAAGAAGAGCATATGCCTGAATAAGAGAAATATCCATCCAGACACGATTAATATTACATCAGAAGCCAATTTCTCCTACAAAAGTTTCTAGATAGATTGAGAAGACGGTAAGAAATCAACAAGGAATAATGATTGAAGATTTGGAATCAGTGAGTCTTTTCTGGCAAATTAATAAATTTACCAGCTTTTCTTCACCAGTTTTGACTTCTCTTGCCGTCTTTGTATTTCTATGTCTCCTCGTATGCTCTTTCGTATTTCCAACCCAGTAGTACCTCATGGCAGTTAGAGCAATAGACATCAGCAACTGTGTGGAGAGCTGCCGGTCCTCTTTTGCCCCCATAAAAACTTCACCCAAGAGATGACTCATTTAAAAACTCAGGGGAAGAAAAAAAGCCCTGCATAATTAAGTTACTTGAGAGCCAAAAGAAGAGCTGGTTTACACTAAAGCATCAAGGTCCACACTATAAAAGCTGAGAGCTCAACTCCCTTGAAAAAAAGTCTTGAACGATCTCAATACCGACAGGTTGATGCGGTCATGTAGTTAGCCCCCGGGGTCACCCCGAGGAGACGGACAGAGGTGCCTAGTAAAAATAGAGTTATATAACCTACGTCAGCTCCTCATCACATCAATGACAAAAGCTGCACAATCTCTCATATTTTCCTCCGTGCTTCAATCACCCTCACATCTCAACAAACAGTCATGAAATCTCTCAACTGTTCTGGGTAACACCCCGAGCAAGCTTGCACAGATGCAGGGTCCAAGGATGCTAAATTCATCATCACCTTAAATTATGATAAAAGATTATAAAATTAACATGCTAAATTCTTTTTAAGTAAATTTTGCATAAAACCAGTTGAAAAAGAGAGGTAAAAGTAATGCTAAATAAGGTGGGTTGGTCCAAGGATGGATCAAAACATAAAGTATATATGGAGTACTAAGCAAATGCAAAGGGTGAATCACCTGCCAAATTACCTAGTATCTCAAGGCTAAATCCGAGCAAGCTTGCAGAATGCATAAATTTATACTACAAAACATGATTAAGTTTATACAAACCATTATCCAACTATCTAATTAAAACCCTGAATACAGGATTGTCTAACAAGTGAAAACATTCAGAACTGACAAACATGGCAATTTCATTCGCAATTATTACCTCTATCTTCTCTAGGAGGTCATGAATTGTGGAATCAGTCAGCCTGTGAAATTCATCCTCCTGCAGCAGAGAACTATATCCACATTAATTGTTAGAAAATTTTCACTTCACACCCTTCAACTTAAAAAAAAATGTCATCATTTCTAAATATGCTAGCATTACTGTTCACAATTGCAGTACCAAAAAATCATATCCCTAACAATCTGAGCTTTGAAGCCTTCATTGGTTGATGAATTATGCAAGTTCTTTAACAATCAATATTGTCCCTTAATTCAATATAGATATCATTAAAAAAATAGAGGGAGAGATCAGATACCTGTAATCGACAGCCACTGGGCCGTGACACTAGAAGAAGGGCGAGAGCGAAAGCTTCTAGGAAGGGAAAGCTTATTGTATTCAGCAGTTCACATAATCATTAACATTATCTTTGGCAGGCTCCTAAGAACCGCAAGCATGAGTTGGAGAAATGTAAATAGCCCAACTGCCCATCGATCATCTCGGAGACGGTAAGTAGTAGTAGTAGATCAGAAAAACTAAAGTGGCTGCCCTGTTTCATACTTCTCCTCGACCTCTCCTGGAACTTGGCTAGAATTGCAGTTGAAAATGGTTGTATGTAAACAACGTGATCTTCATCTTGACGGCCAAAAAAAATGGTCGACTATTTCCAGTTCCTTACAAAGTGTAATGTGTGGGGGTTATAAATAAAATAGTAACTTTCTTCTGTTTGATATTTCCCTCTGAAACACCAAAATAACATGGATATATATTCTATGTAAAATTAAATAACTAACAAGAAACATGAAGCTTCCAGGAGATACAGAGGACAGAGTAACGCTCTTGAAGTTGAATAAGAAGAAGAGGCAGGAGATTTTAGAGTCCTTGTTAATATCCTTCTCAGTTGGAGCAGAAAAAGGCTGAAAAGTTGGAGCAGCAAAATGGGGAAATTGGAATGGATTTAAGCTACTGGATTTGGTGGGTGTGTGCAGCTCCCAGAGCCACTTTGGCCGGAGGCTGAGCAACCCAATCGGAGCTCTCACGCGCCCAGACGCGCCGGTTTTGTTACTGTCCGGTTATCCCTCCTCTGCTGTTAGGAGCGGATTACAGTTCGTGCAGTCGCGGTTTGGTGATTTTACAGTTCGTGCAGTCGGGTCGGAGCTCCATTTTGGGGCGGGTTTTCGGGGTTCCTCAGGTTATTTGGATTCCCTGCGGTTCATGATGTTTCCGGCTCTTCCTCTGTGTAATGTACGAATTAATCAAATTCAAATCAATAATAGTGGGAGCTCTGTGTCTCTCTCTATATATCAACCATCGCCCCACCTCCAACCCTCAAAACCCGCCTCAAATTGACCCGAAAGGCCGTCTCCTACTGCCGCTTCCCACCCAACGGAGTCCGTGGATCGGCCACCACGCTGGTTAGGGAATCGAACTACGGGATCGACGCGGGGTATCTGAGCAATTTCGAGAAAGAGCTGCTGATCATGTGTCAGGTGGAGTCGGAGGAAGGAGTGAAGAAGATGGAGGAGATCGCGGAGGTGGAAGGGGTGGATTGCATACAGATGGGGCCATTGGATCTGAGTGCGAGCATGGGGTACTTGTGGGACCCTGGGCATAAGAAAGTGAGAGAGGTGTTGAGGACGGCGGAGAAGGGGGTGCTGAAAAGTGGGAAAGGAGGGGCCTTTTTGGCTGGTTTTGCAATGCCGCATGATAGCCCAGAGGAATTGAGGGAGAGAGGGTATTACATGGTGTCTGGTGCGGTTGATATTGGCTTGTTTAGAGCTGCTGCCGTGGAAGATGTAAGTAAATTCAAGTCGAGCTCGGTGGCTGTAGGTTCTGATGATGATGACGACGACGACGACAGGGAAGGTGGTAAAGATGGGGAAGACAAGTACTGGAGCAAATGAACGAGAATTCAACAACCATGAGTGTTTTCTGTTTTGGCTTTCTTTTCTTTCTTTCTTCTGTAGTTTTTTTTTTTTTGGCAATGGCAATGGCAAGAGTGTATATTAGTAGTAGATAGAGATGGAATGAGATGTGTTGATTTTAAGCATTTTGATCCCTTTGTCTTTGTGTAGAGGAGGGGACCAACCAATTTTGAACATTCTCCATGTCTTGGAGAAGCAAGGATGAATGTAAATGATAAAGAAAAGAATAGGCAACCAACCCCTTGCAGTATTACCTAAGATTTGTTAAACTTGGGGAACCATGAAACATATATTGCCATACAATTCGTTAAAAGGGACAAGGACTTTATTTCTCTTTCTCTACCATATTTGTTAAACTTGGGGGAGGTGTTTTTAACATTTGTGACCTAAGATTGATGCTATATTTTACCTTTTTGTGTCTCATGCACTCAACTCGTTCAATGTATTGAGTCTAGAATTTGGACCATATTTGGCTTGTTTAACATGCGAGTTCAGTCTGCCGACCCCTAACTGGTTGACTACTATGTTGTATCAGTTTGTTTAGAGGCATAGCAATTCATTCACAAGTGAGCCACAGTGTCATGATTCATACAAGCTTATGATTGATATGCTGCCACTTTGTATAATAGTCATTTCCTGATATTTTAGTGCTTTGCCTTGCAATTTCTATTGGCATTTCTCATTACGTGATGTTTTGGATGGTTGAACTTTTATAGTGGGTTTTTATCTATTCAACTTGTTAGATCACGTACCCAAAAAAGAAAACCTTGTTAGATCTAAATAAATTCTTGAAGTCATCTTTGCATGAATTTCATCAAACTAATTGTTCCTTTAATTATTTTAGTCTCCAAGATATCTTATATTAATTTGTACCTCGAAGGTGATTGATGTATGTTTTTCTTTTGATGGAGCAGTGGCCGTCTTCCACCATCCCCTTCGGAATTCCACGTCTTGGGTCTTAACCTTTTGAGACTCCTTGTGCATAATAGAATTGCTAAATTCTACACTGAATTGGAGTTACTTTCAGCCAGTGCACTGGGGAATTCTTGCATCAAGCATGATGTGGAATTGGAACAATCCTTCATGGAAGGGGCTTATATTCAACTTGTTAGATCACATACGCAAAAAAGAAAACCTTGTTAGATCTAAATAAATTCTTGAAGTCATCTTTGCATGAATTTCATCAAACTAATTGTTCCTTTAATTATTTCAGTCTCCAGATATCTTATATTAATTTGTACCTCGAAGGTGATTGATGTATGTGTTTCTTTTGATGGAGCAGTGGCCGTCTTCCACCATCCCCTTCGGAATTCCACGTCTTGGGTCTTAACCTTTTGAGACTCCTTGTGCAGAATAGAATTGCTAAATTCTACACTGAATTGGAGTTACTTTCAGCCAGTGCACTGGGGAATTCTTGCATCAAGCATGATGTGGAATTGGAACAATCCTTCATGGAAGGGGCTTGTAATCGTGTGTAGATTTCTATGCAGACTATACCTCATGAAACATATGTTTATTTTATGGATCTATGGATCGGCTGGCAAAGACAGTCAGGTGAATTGTTCGACTTAAATTTATACTATGAGCCTATGACTTAGAGAATCTGATTGAAATAACATATATCACATAGCAACATCGCCTCAATATTAGCAGATTGTTTATTTTTGTTAGGGCTAGATTCTGTAATAATATCACAAATTGTGACATTAATTACGTAGTTGAAGAAAGGTACGTAAAAGGTTTCCACCTTTATAGTATAATATGTATGTGTGTGTGTATATGTATATATATATATATGATGCTATATTTCGCTAGACTCCACCGGATTCGAGTGCCCTGAAAAAACTGAAATGAACGGATGAACAGAGGGGTTGATATGCCTCCAATGTTAAAGTCAATAATAACTATGGAGAGTTCTTTAGAATCTAAGAGTGTGTATTACGTACCAGAAGTTTCTTGATATTTATAGTTGAATATTTTGGTCATACACTGACCTGAGTTTCCATTATCGTTGGACAGGATTCATTATTGATAAGCCCAAATATAACTAAATAGATATAGATAATAGTCCCAGAAGCGAGGAGTCTAATCTATATGTGTTTGTCATACTGCGGACACTTGGTGGGTGCATAACTAACATGGTTCGGGCGTTGTGGTTGGTATCGGGCCCCGTCAAACTGTGGGGTCATAAGGAAGGGTTCGGGCCCCAGTACAATGTTCGGGCTATGAGCCCCTAACAATCACTATAAGGAAAAGGTTAATCTTGACGATAATATTTTGTCGATAAAAGTCACGCTGGCAGGAAAAGCACGCACCATGGGTGATACATATTTCCGACAGAATTCCGTCAATATTAGCTTAATTTCAAGGGAAATATTTCTAACGGAATTCCGTTGGAATTTAGCTAATGTCAGAATCAGTTCCCTCGAAAATAGTTTCGTCGGAATTAATCATTTTTCTTGGATATATATACATACATATATATATGTGTTTGTTTCCATTAAAAGTAAGAATTAAGATACAACAGTTCGTCACAGTTCACCATTAATATAATTCAACACACTTCTAAAATAACAATTCAACCATAAGTTATATTAATAGTCACAATGCACTTCATTCATATCCATTATACAAGCTATGTCCCTATTGCTAATTGGTGTGTTTCTCCGAAGTTTTCAATTTTACTTTTTTCAAAAATTAATTTTTGGTAACTCATTCACTTTGGCTACGGGTTCCAGGAGTTTCAATTACTGAAATGTCCCCCAACTTTGGAGGCGTTGGGTTTCTGCGATTCCTGGGCTACATTCCTCCTTGTTGCTTTAGCAGATGACTATACCAAATTTGGTTCCTTTTGCCAGATTATTTCACTATATTTATTGTTTCTTTATTTTTGTACTCATGTTTCTATTGAGTATGATGTTTTTCAGAAAAGCTGCACTAGTATAATAAGCGCATTACTTCTAAGATGTACGCCATGCTGGAAAGGATAAGTCCAAGGACAAGAAAGCTGGAATTGTTTGCTCACATGCATAGCACACATACGGGGTATGCATTCTTAATAGAGTAGCGTTCATGTACTTATGATGATTTTCTATGCATAGCATGCGGGCCGCATTAAAACATTTTTTTTGGGCACGTCCTAAAATCTACACCTCCTGCAACCAATAAAGGAAGCAACTATAATGAGATGGTGGAACTATATCATATCTTACCTATTTATTTCATCATTTTTCAGTTTCTTGGCAGTCTTGATTCAAGATATTTCTACCCTTGTACATTCCATTTTGTTTTGTTTTGGTAAGTTCTTTTTAAAAATCTGCTCAATCTAATTTCTTTTAGAGATGAATAGTCGTCCCCAAGAAGCAAAAATTGCATAGCTGGGATTCCTAAAAATACCAGACTTTTAGGAACAGTTTTCTGATTCAATATAACTTTTGTCATAATTGATTGATCAACATACTGAACACAGCAATATGTTTTTGATATTTTTGATATCTTTGTTCTATTGGAGCAATTGTTATTAAGTCCATCTAAAACTTTGGATTTTGGTATTGGCTTTACTGTTTGTGATATATTCCTGGTTTGCGTAAATATGATACATTCATATGCGCTAGAGTGCTACTGTTAAATATCTTTATGTCAATGCTTGTTTTTGTTTATTTGAGTTTTCTCATTTTACATATAGGAATTAACTTGCAAACTTTACTCTGATTTCCTGCTCTAGTTGATTGTGATTTTTCGTCCTTATAATAAATTCATAACATAATTTGGGCTTTTGAGTTGACCTGTTCTGTTAGTAAATCAAGTGGATGTCACTAGGTAATCAGTTGAATGGAGTACAATTGGTGGATGAAGGGTTTCAAGCAAGGTTTAAAGCTGCCTGCTCATGCAGAAGCTGAGGTGCAGCCTCAGTCCCAGCCAAAGGCTTCTACTATGGAAGTGGACCCAGTGTGGCTTAGTTGAGTGAATCAAAGTCTACATTCAGCACAGTTTGCAGATATTCAGAGATCCAGAGACAGCCTATGTGTCTAAAGAGAAACCAATGAATCTTGATGTGGAGATGAAAAGCTAAGTACTGATTTTCATAGTCTTTGGCCTAGGTCATCGATGTTGGAGCTTCAGGTACAGCCTATATAAGAAACCAATGAATCTTGATATAAAGATAACAAGCTAAGAAATCTGTAATGTAGCTAAAAATGCTTTGGTTAATTATATTTCAATTTCTCTTTTTTGATACAAGGTTGATCATCTCGTGGCTGCATTGCATGAATTATGGTAGTGTATTGAGGGTGATTACGTTCTTTTGCCTGTTTTTTATGTCGACTGTTGTGCCTAGTGGATAGATTGTATATGTCCCCGAGTAATAAAAGGCATATCATAGAGAATATCCATGTAATAGTTACTAGTGTTACTGGATATATGGTACTGAAGTGGTGGCTCTTTTTGCTGAGGAATCCCCTTTTATTTGTAATATTATCCCTATGATATTATCTCATAGCAGAAGTTTCTCCTCTACAAGGTATGTCAGATTATTATGCAGAATTGGTTATCTTTTGTTGATATGAATTTGAATTCTATTCATGTTAGCAAGGCATTGATTGGAGAAAAGAAAACATAATTTTTTATTCTATTTTGATATATTTTCATGCGAAAGATTAGAAATATTTTCATACAATTGTGAACTATTTAAAAGTGAAGTTTCACAAATAATATTTTGACCCTAGTGAAATACTTGCACCTTGCTAGGAAACACGTTACTACTGACTGGCAAAGCGTTGCATGATGAAGAATCTTCTGCAAATGACTTCTATTCAGAGATGGCTTCGAACGAGAAAGGTAACAAAATTTGAGGTAAATATATCAAAACAATCAATATGAGAACTGGATGTTGAAATGTATTTTTTTTTGTAGGACATTGAAATTCAAATGGTGCTAGTGACAAGCCCACATATCAAAAATCCTGTAGCTGCAGACTAGGAATGTTGAGTATAGGAGAGGAAGAAGGCGACGCTGGAATTGACCCAAACACATTTGGATAGGAAGGTGAGGTTTCTGGTAATGCACTAGGACCATAAGAAGGTGAGGAGGCTGAAGACCTATTACCAGAAAAGAGCACAGAAATGTGGAGTTTTTGTGATTTTTGGCAGTGACCCTATTGTCCACTGGTGAAATAGTAGTCTCCTGGTGAAGTAACGTTGAAGAGAGAATTGCCGTTGTTCATGTACAATATTGGATCTGTTAGGTTGCAGCTCTGGTATGATTGCTCTGTTACTTGAACAACTGAATCTTGACTTGGTGGGTATAGGAAAACTGCGCATAAACATAATCAGTTGGGATTTGAGAATAAGCAAACATAGCATACATTTTTGAAAATTTTAAAACGAGAAGAACAAACTCACTGAGAGAGTCTCCAATCTTCAAGTTGTTGTGATGCTTAGACCACTTGGTGTAGACAAGTCGATTTGATGAAGTGGGTAAACCCCAAGCATCTAAATCTCCAACCTCCTTGTATTGGTAGCAGCATCACTTTGGTTTGGATCACCACAAGAAATTGGAGACAAGTATACCATAGCAGAGGCTTGCCATCTTTTAGCTTATTCTCTCTCGATCTACTTCACTCTTTATATCAAATATAAGAGAAATATATATACATATATATATATATATATTTATGTGTGTATATATATATATAAAAAGAGTAACTTTTCATTGGTCCGAGTGATAAAGTGCCAGATTGATTGGTGAAGTGGCCAAGTCGAATGCCAATAACTACTACTAATTTGTGTCGTGGGTTGTTATTTTGTTATCCGATCTCATTGCCAAAGAAAAGGGGATATAAATGGGCTGGGGCAGTCATGGGGAACAGGAAAAAAGATATTAGCATGAACAAGAAAGCAATTGCATGTGTGACAGTTGGACAGGCAACAACACTCTCATCATTGAAATAAAATGTTAGGAGAAGAAAGGGAAGATGGCATATACTTGAATTTATTTATTTTTTGGAGTCTATCTCTCAATTGATAAAGAGTACAAAACGATTTGAAGATAACAAAGTAAATCATGAGCTTATATTTGCACGTATAGTTTTTCATACTGTCATTGTCAAAGATATCTTACAAATGAATTTTAAATTCCTCCAAGTTATTTCAAAAATCAATCTCTCAACGCTCATTTGTAAATGCTCCCGTCCTATTATACGGTATGATTTATGCCTCTATGATGTTTAGCTATAATGCTTTTGGGTTATGCCCGTAATCTTTTTCAGTCAATGCATTTTTAAATTTTAGCAAAAAAACAAAGGTCATATATACACCCATTTCATTTATCCATCCCGTCACTCACAGAGTCGCAGGTCATATATATTCCATATTATATATAGACAGACCACAGACCCATTTATTTATTTAATATAATTTTTTTCACAGTTGAAATTGATTTCCCTCAAAAGTAGTCAGAACCTACAGCACCAAAATCAGTCGCTAGCTATGGCCGCCACTCTCCCCTTCTTCACTCCCACTACTTGTTCCTCACTGTTCTCAACCCTCAACAAACCCCTCTCCTCCATTCCTCCACCTCAAACCTTATTCCGCCACTTCTCCCCCACTACTACTACTACCTCCGTCTCTCTCTCTAAACAAAGAACCTACAAAGCCCAGATAATCAGCTCCTCCTCCTCGCTATCAACCATCGCCCCACCTCCAACCCTCAAAACTCGCCTCAAAAATGGCGAGACCCTCTACGGCCTCTTTCTTCTCAGCTTCTCACCTACCCTCGCCGAGATCGCTGGCCTCTCCGGATACGACTTCGTCGTCGTCGACATGGAGCACGGACATGGCGGCGTCTCCGACGCTCTCCCTTGTCTCCATGCCCTCGCCGCCACCCGCACCCCCGCCATCCTCCGCCTTCCGGAGTCGTGCGCCACCTGGGCCAAGAAAGCCCTGGATCTGGGCCCCCAGGGCATCATGTTCCCCATGATCGACAGCCCTAAATTGGCCCGAAAGGCCGTCTCCTACTGCCGCTTCCCGCCCAACGGAGTCCGTGGATCGGCCCACACGGTGGTTAGGGCTTCGGACTACGGGATCGACGCGGGGTATCTGAGCAATTACGAGGAAGAGCTGCTGATCATGTGTCAGGTGGAGTCGGAGGAAGGAGTGAAGAAGATGGAGGAGATCGCGGAGGTGGAAGGGGTGGATTGCATACAGATGGGGCCGTTGGATCTGAGTGCGAGCATGGGGTACTTGTGGGACCCTGGGCATAAGAAAGTGAGAGAGGTGTTGAGGACGGCGGAGAAGGGGGTGCTGAAAAGTGGGAAAGGAGGGGCCTTTTTGGCTGGTTTTGCAATGCCGCATGATAGCCCAGAGGAATTGAGGGAGAGAGGGTATCACATGGTGTCTGGTGCGGTTGATATTGGCTTGTTTAGGGCTGCTGCGGTGGAAGATGTAAGGAAATTCAAGTCGAGCTCGGTGGCTGTAGGTTCTGATGATGATGATGACAGGGAAGGTGGTAAAGATGGGGAAGACAAGTACTGGAGCGAATGAACGAGAATTCAACAACCACGAGTGTTTTCTGTTTTGGGTTTCTTTTCTTTGTTTCTTCTGTAGTTTTTTTTTTGTTGGCAATGGCAATGGCAAGAGTGGATATTAGTAGTAGATTGAGATGGAATGAGATGTGTTGATTTTGAGCATTTTGATCCCTTTGTCTTTGTGTAGAGGAGGGGGGACCAACCAATTTTGAACATTCTCCATGTCTTGGAGAAGCAAGGATGAATGTAAATGATTAAGAAAAGAATAGTCAACCAACCCCTTGCAGTATTATGACCAATGATCTCAGCCTTGCTATGCTATACAAGAACCAACCATTAAATTAAAATGTTGTGTACTAATAATAACCAACATCAAGATCCGATTCCATTATGATTTAGTTGCAAACAGGATTGCTCAATGCTAAACTAGTAGTATTATTTTCATTGCATTTGGACCAGAAATTCGTGATCCAAAAATCACCACCACAAAGTTTTCATTCTGAAACATCGATCCAATGTGCCTATAATTTTATGCGATCCAATGTGCAGGAAGAATTATTACCTGTAATATATAACCTCTTTCTTGAGGAATTCTTTCGCTGTTTCACTGATGCAAATGAAAATCTTGAACTCAAGTGTCGGCTTTTTTGTCTATTAAATCTATTCATTTACTGCAACTGATAAAATGGTCGATGTAAGAACCAACCCATGTCCATTCTTGAAACACAAATTCGTATCAGTGTCTATGATAGCAACCAAACACTAGACAATAACAGTTAGAGACGCAGATCAGTTGAAATACTTGGGACTTCCAGCATCATCATCATATAGAAAATTCACAACATCATTACAGAGGCACATGCTGCGACATAGGCTTAAGAGATGGCTGCTCCTGGGAGATATTTTTATCAATCCGAGTTCCACTGGCCATAAAAAGCCGGCTAATTGCCTTGTCCTAATTATCTATGGACAAAATTACAGTACTTTTATGTATAGATATAAATATTGGATCAATCAGATCCAAATCCAGGATCCCATTTCTTCATCATCATGCTGACTGGTTCAATGGATTACTGACCAACCATTTCTTCAAGGAAGAGCTCATTTCAGGTTTGAAACAAAAAAGAATGAACAAAATGGTGTCTGATGGGCTGATTATTTTGCTTTTGTGCACTTCAGATGGCTGGAATCTTCAAAGACTTATTCAACAGTTCGACAGAGCCTGATTGCAAAAGTATGAATTATCAGCAACAGAGTGGAAATGAAATACTAAAAAACGTAAAAGTTGGGGATTAGAGGTTGAAGGTTCCAAGAAATGAACGTGTACCGGCAGATACAAAATGGTTACACTGTACACTTCTATGAGAACCATCTTGTTAAGCATCGCCTTCTCCTGTGTTCCTGTTTTCTACCCGACCATTCATAGTATTTAAATGTTGTTGCAACTACAAAAGTAAGGCAAATTCCGATTACAAAGAAGTTCAAATAATTATACTTCTTGGGTTATTGGGATAGAGAAGCCATCAGCCTCAACCACACAAATCACATTTGGAAATTACTAGAAGTGGCAACTCTAACTGATCAAAACTAACTTCAACTCACTTGCATGTATTTAAGTTTTTCAGCAGTCAATTCGCCAGTCAAGTTTACCATCCTGCAGCACACACGAAAACAAGAGATTAAACTTCCTACACAAATGCACTCCCACTATTTTCAAAATATAAGATCAATATTTACTTTTTAAAAGTCAAAATGAGACTTTTCTAATTTGAAATTGATACGACTTATTCAAGTTTTGAAACAATAAATCTCAAAATTAGTAGCAATTTTTAGAATAGTTAATAATATTCATATTTGTATTGCCAAAAATTAAATGGATTCATACCAATTTTGAATATGAAAATGTCTCAAATTTACTCTTAATTAGTCAAATATTGATCTAATATTTTGGAACTGAGGGCATATTTTAACCAGTATTATATGAAGCCATTTCTGCTGACCAACCTGGCTTGAAGTTCTGAAATCTTGATAAGAAGTAAACGCTCCCTTTCAGAAGATGCTGGTTCAACCTGTGAAGCAAGTAACAATGATGAAGATACTACTGAATTAACAGTCTATTAGTGTTCATGACATTATCATTCCTCTGAACTATTAATTACAAATATACATATATATATATATATAGATGAGCTATTATATGGACAAGTCAAAGGCCCCTTTAGATACCCAATATTATCAAATGGATTTATTAACCATCAAATACAACGATTACAATACTGTTTTATGTTACCTCTACATCCTATTTAACTGTCAACCTTTCTATATATTTGTCATATGCATCTTACGTCTTCCAAAAACATATTTACGTATTAAATTTAGATAAATATATATGTAGGGGACTGATCTATAGCTAACATTGTAAGGATAAAGTTATCATTATAACAGATCTTAGTCATCCATTTACGAATCGAACGGTATAATGGAACCTCAATCCGCACTTTAATATGGGGGAGCTCGCAGTTTAGACGGAGGTGTACTATGTCAATATACAAAAATACTCTCTTTTTAAAAGTAATTTTCGTCCACATAATTAAACTGTGGATGGGGAAAAAAAATTATGTCAAATTGGCCGGAATCTTTCTTTATCTGTTTCCAACAAAGTAATCATTCTCTTTTTAAAAGTAATCATTGTCCGCACAATTAAACTACAGATTTGAGAGAGTTTTTTTTACATCACATTGGTCGGAGTGGTCGGCAAATCTCCATTATTAGTCTATGCATTGAACTACCTACATTGCTTAATTTACTGAACTTTTGTATTCAATAATACTTACAAAGTATTAGATAAACAACAAATGAAGTGGGGAAGTGGGGAAGTGGGGAAGTGGGGAAGTGGGTGGGTGGGTGGGTGGGTGGGTGGGAGGGAGGGAGGGAGGGAGGGAGGAGATAAAGAGGGTTAGTTTTATATAATCTAACAATGAAGTACCAAATTTATCATAGCCATGGGCATACAATTATGAGAAGATTAATTAGTATCCCAAGAGCATAAGATCTTATAAGTATCCCTTTTTTCGATCACTTTGTTGGAAACAGAAAAAATGATTCCAGCCAATTTGACGTAAAAAAAAGCTCTCCGATCCGCAGTTTGGATATGCGGATGAGGATTACTTTTAAAAAGAGGGTATTTTTATACATTGACATAGTGGGCCTCCGTCTACAGAACTAAACTGCAGGCTCCCCCATATTAAAGCTGTGGATATCGTTCGATCCACGAATGAACGATTGAGATATATTGTAAGGATAATATTAAGTTTACAACATTGGTTATGAATCGGTCCCCTATATATATATACTACTATATTTTTGACAATAGTAGAAATACATATAAAAGTATGATATGTAAATGTGTTCCTGTCATACTAAACTCCATGTCAAACTGTCAGACACCCCAGAGGAAGGGAACAACCAAAAATCTAAAATGAAGTAAGAGGGAATATAGTTTTTATTTCTATAACCTTTTCAGTTAATTCTTCTCTGTCTCCCTCTCTAAAATGAGATGCAAGGGTCAACAAACTAATGCTCAAAAGTCTTATAATATATACAAACTGTAAATTTTCTACTTCATTAATATATCATCAAAAAATACTTCTACATAAAAATACTCCAAACGGAAACACTTTAACCATTTGACTATCATAGAAATATCTGTAGAAACCAGATTTATGAGATAAACATCCCTCCTAGCAAGTTCAATAGACCAAACTCCAACCCACCATGTGGTGTCCATAGTTGTTACGCCGTCGCCTAGGCGACGCAAAGGCGACCTTTCACTGCAGCCGCACCAAGTCGAGTGGTCGCCTAGCTGCATCAGAGAAAGTCGCGCAGTAAAAGTCGCGATAAGCCATCGGCAACATCAGACAAATGAAAGAAGAAGAACAAAACAGATCTAAGCCGCGATAAACCATCGGTAGAATCAGAACAATGTAAGAAGAAAAACAAAACATATCTAAGCGAAAGAAGAAGAAATCGCGATGTGTTCTGATAGAAGAAGTCACGATGTGCGATGTGTTCTGTTCTGATAGAAGAAGTCGCGATGTTTCTTTTTGAAATTTGTCCGCCGACTGCTTCCTATTTAACGTACGAAGGGAAAAAAAACTCCTGTTGGTATCAGCAAAATTTCATTTTAGTCCCCTATAGTTTGGTAATATATTAAGTTCAACCCTTAAGTTTTGTACTTCACACATTTTACCCTATTTGTGTACTTTTCTTTCAGGTAGGTCCCTATAATTTTTTTATTTAAAAAAAAAAACACAGGTGTTACAAGTTTTTTTATAGGTGCTGATATAATTGCGTTTTTAATGTTACTCGGTAGATATATTTGGGTTTTAATGTGTACAAAATTTTAGTATTCAATGTACTTTTAAAGTCAAATAAATAATATATAAATTGTATACCGTGAACGACTTGTCGCCATACGGACGCCATGGCAGACGTCTTATCGCCTAGGCGTCCTGGCGGTCAACTACCGTCGTGCGCTGCCGAGGCGCCGTAACAATTATGGTGGTGCCCCATCTCTCCTTTTCTATTTGAAAAAACTACACAGTATCAGCCAAGCCAACCAGGGAGTTGAAAAAAGAAAATACTATAGGAAACAATACTAAAAAGACCAGCAAAAATAAAGGTAATATGACCATCTAAAGAAAAATAAGCACCGTCACCTAAATTGTTACCCACTAGCTTAATCATTAGAAAGACGTTAACATATCTTACCAAAGAATCATAACTAGAGAATGCTTGCAGATTGACACCCACAAAGGCGAAACCAGAGACTCATTAAGAAATAAGATCAATGTTCATCATAATAATTGAAGAAACCTGAATCAACCAAGGCACGGTTACTGTAAATGGGAAGAAGAGAGAGAGGCGAACATTCCCAAACAAGCTACGTCGGCAAAGGAGGTACCACGCGCTGGCAAAAGGAGGCGCGTGGCGTCGGCAAGAGGCGCGTGAGGGCACATAGAATCGGCAGGAGGTGCGTGGGGCAGTGGGTGCCGGAGACGATTCTTTGGTGGCGGTCGCCTGGCATAGTAGTCCTTTTATGGCCTCAATTTCTCCATACAAATTTGTTTTACTAGTTTCTGAAGGAAAATAAGAACGGCAGCGAGAAAAAAAAACTACGAACTAGTTTTCTACTAAGCGTGCTTAGATACCATGAAGGAAAGAAGGAACTGAGTTTTTGATTATCGCTTCCTTAATTAATTTTGTCTCAATTACATTAGTTTATATACACAAGTATATTTATGGTAATCTCTAATTTACAGTCATGAGTACACACTAATTATGGGATATGACCAACTATAATTATGTACCATATCTTCTACCAAAACCATATCTTCTAACAGTTGTTTTTTTTGTGATTCTCTATGGCGTATGAATTAAGTGAAATACTAAGATTTTTACAGGTATCACTCCCATTTTCTGTGGAAGAAAGTAACTATCCTAGTATGACTTTGGACTTCGACCTCGGAAGCTTTTCCAACTTGGCCATTACACATTCACAGGGATTGCGAACTTTACTTCAGTGAGAAATTTGACACATTTTTTTTTCTATTTTCACTCTTGGAGGGGGTAACTTGTCCTTCCACCTATTCTCTCCTCTATATAATTTCTTTTTCTGTCCACAAAAAGAAAATAAAAAGAAGAAAATATGGGAGACTCCACATTCAAGGTACAGGTATATATTAATGGAACTTCAAATCAAAATTTCCAAAAAGTATTGAGAAGTATTACTGTACAAGTAGATGTGCAGTTTAGGGGTCATTGGTAATAAGTTTGTGCTGACATCAACTGTCAGAATCAAAGGGCTGCCACATTGTGTACATCATGCCAAAGTTCAGGTCTATTCAATATTCACAGGCCCTTCCTGAAAGCCTGGTTTTACTGGGATAAAAAGGTCACATATACAAATCAAGTTCATAGAGTGCAGTTGACACTTCAGAGAACAAACCACAGATTAGCTACTGGATTTCTAAAGTAATCAAGAACCAAGTTGCCAAAGAGATTTTCTCAAGGTCATACATAACTCATAAAGCAAGGCAAACCCCAGGATAAAAATATGCACTTACAATTCCGTTATTCTCTGTACTGCGAGGTAGTGGGGGTAACTTTCCATTTGGAGAAGCTGAAACAAAATCATAATATTTAATCTGATTAATAACCCCTTTCATGCATCTCAAAGTAGAAACAGATTAGCACTTCGTAACCAGTATATTGGAATTATATATGATAGGTCGATCTTCAGCTCACCATCTACAACATCAGTTGGTTGCAAGCTATTCAACAAACTCATAATGAGATCCTGGTATTACAAGAGCAATTATAAAAGAACTCCATTACTTCTCATATCAACTTCTTCAGGCCAAACATCAATAGGCAAAATCAAACGCTGAACCAAACAAATATGTAGAAGTCTTAATTACCTGTTGAATCGACGTCTGCTGAAAAAGGTTTTGAAGGTGGGGCATGAGAATTGATGCAGGTAAATTACTGTTGCTAATCTCCTTAGGTGGTTGACCGACAGGCTGAAGAAACAATGAACAGTATCATGTATTGCATGTGATAACAAATTATTCAAGCAGTGATACAAGGTATGAAGCACCGACTGGTCGTGACATGTTGCTACACCATGCTTGGGAGTTAAATTTGGGAGAAAAGAATAGTGTCGAGAAAGAGCCAAAGTTTCTCTCCAGTTATGATGCTTGCGAGTTTTAACAAGAAAGTGAAATAGAAAAGGAGATGCCACTTTTCCCGTCGCATCCGTCTTCAGGGCAATCTAGTCACAGGTTTTCAGTTTTCAGTGAGTGAAAGATTTGTCCCCTGGTGTACGTTGAAAACTTCTATGATCTATACATTAACCCTCACTTTCTTCTCGTTTCTTTTGGAAAGAGGAGGGAAGAAGAAGAATATCTAATGAAATAATTTCGAACTCTATTGAAAGCAAAGAGATTGATAGACGTAATTTCCTTTCCTTCCTTTTTATTCTCAACATACAAGCAACAAAAGACAAAGTAACTTTCTCCTCTCTTTTAAATCCAAGAAAAATATGACTACCTCTTCCTTTCTATTTCCCTCTCTTCTTTTTTCCTCATTAAAAACTCCCAAGCAAAGCCTTATACTTTCTACTTGATTTAATCATATAACATCATATAGGTTAGCTTACGTACCATTTGCTTAGAATCAAACATCCAGTCACCAACACTAGCAGACTTCCGTAGTGGGGAACCCTAAAAATAACATGAATATAACATCAAGGTAGAACCAAAATCCATCTGAAATTACTCCAAAGAAATATTTGATAATTGGCTGCTTACCTGAGATGATCGTCGAGGAACAGTACATAATGGAATATCCTAGGTACATATTTAGGTTAGCTTCAATAGTTTAATAAAACAGAGTATCTTAAGAATGTGACTGTACCTTAACAAGATCTACATTTTCTGATGTTACTGAGAACCGCCCTCTTATTTGTACAAGATTAGCCTTTGATTTGTCCTCATCTCTGTATCCTATTAAAATAGAAGGAATATATTGCACAAAAATTTATTATACTACAATTCTTAGCTAGTGTTTCACCTTTGGCTAACAAACAACCATCACTATAGTAGCAGTATGGGTAATTGTTAACTGCAATAAGATAAATTTATCACCTCCTGATGGTTTTATTGGAGCTGATAAACTGTTTGCTGAAGCTCGGTTTGGAAGCATCAATGGACCACTAAAGCTGGGTGCTCTCCGCACCTCACGGTGGGCTTTCTCAGCTGGTTGTTGGTTTTCAAACTCACCCCTAAGTATAAGAAAGGAATAATTATTACATGTATGCATAGTCCTAAATATAGTGTCACAGAGACAGATCACAGGAAACTTAATAGGAGGGGGAGGGGGAGAGAGAGAGAGATACATATGCACATAAAGTATGTAACCTTTTTTGCAGCATTGCCCAAATCAGTGCAACGTAACATAAAAAGAAAGGAAAAAACAGAAGAAGCAATTATTGAATGATGACAAACCTTTCTAAGTTGCGCATTCGTTCTGGCATTGGATGATTTAGAACGGCACCAGCAACGAGAGGTCCACTCTGGGTTTGACGACTTCTCCCAGTTGGAGTTCTAGCCTTGGACTGTGCTGTATCATTCTCTGAGGTGGAAGGTAGTAGATCCAGTTTTGATCCGCTTTTCACTAGACCAATCTTCTCATCAACACTTACTTGTTCACTAAATAATAGTGTATTAAAATTGTAAATATAAGATTGAAAATGGTTAAAAATTCGAACCTCATAGTACAGTCAATTAGTAATTATGTAACAGCTATCAGCATTCAGCACTTTTAAGAGAGAACTACATTGATAAGATAACGATCTTACTATGTTTGTCTAGGTTTGTGCTGCATTACTAATAGATGAATACCTTCACAGAATCAAGTATCTTGCTTTTTTGCTCAGTTAGATATTCTCTTGCCCAATAATCAATTCATCACTTTTTGTTCTTCAAGTATTCAGGTTTAATTCTACATATTACCTTCCATGGTTCCATTGTGAACAAGACTTGGGTTTCTGTTATAATATGCCGCAGAGAAAAGTCCACTTTGAGAGGTCAAGGTAATGAATTCGTTGGTGTTTTGCTATAGTGTAAACTATTGTTATACAAGTAACTTATAGTAAGTTTCATATTTCTGAAGATTAGCATGAGAATTTTTTCTATTTTAAAGCATAATCATTAATTATTGGATTCTCAAAAAGTCTCTCTAAATTTGGGACATAAGTACTTTAAAAAGTGGAGGTATTAAAATAATCTGTTTCACCTTCTCCAAAGCAGTTGAGCCAACTGGTATTTAATACTGTCCACCATTCAAATATTATTTTGAACTAAATACACTTGGCAGATGAGCTTAATTGATGTAATGCTTACATAATTATTTGAACAATGATGAGTATCTCAAAGCAAATATTATGAAAATATATCATTTGTGATTCAGAATTCTAATGATTTATGCTAAACATTACAGAATGACTGATGAGGACCACAGAGTTAAAGAAGCTGAAAATTATATTTATATTTGTTGTAGCAATATCTAATTATAAGAAATATCTAATTATATCTTATAATTAGATATTGCTACAACAAACTATGGCCAAACACAGAAATCAACGTGAAATTGAAGACAAGAACACAAAATTAAAGTGGAATTCAAAATGGAATTTCTTAACATGTGCCCTTAGGGCACATGCTAAGCACACAGTTTAAGAGAATATTCTCTTGAATTGTGTGCATATTTTCTTGAACTTAGTGTAAATACAAAAATCAAGGGAATATACACACAGTTCAAGAGAATATTTTCTTGAACTGTGTGCTTAGCATGTGCCCTTAGGGCACATGTTAAGAGGACCCATTCAAAATAAGCAAAAACAATGGGCGAGAGGCAGAAGAACACACTCAAATTTTCTCTCTGAAAGCGACTAAAATCTGAGAAAGAAGATAATATTGAGACCCTAGTTATAATAACATATATATACCTGGGCTAAAAATATACCGGGTCCAAATAACATAACAGATCCATACAGCCAAAGTTCATAGGAAATGTTGAAATCCCAAATTAGAATTCGAGGCACAAAATATATTTTATTTAGTAATCGGAATTTAGGATTTTAATATTGATTAGGTTATTTAATTATTTCGTAAGGTTATTTTAGTCCTTTAGCAATATTCTTATTCTCCAAGTAAAATTAGGGTTTTATTCTCTTTAAATAGCCTTGTAATCCCCCAGAAGATAACTTACATATCAGATGAGTTATATTGCTCTCTATTGTTTGTGGATGTGAGTTATCTCTGTGGGATGTGGGAGTTCGATTTCTCTGCCGAGATAGGCAAAAATATATCCTTCTCATAATTTTTTGTTTTTCAATTTATTGTCTTGCATCAATGGCTACAAGCATTGGTAACAAAGTGACACAGATCGACAACGTAATTTACATGATTCCTTTGAACAGTTGTCCTCACTGTCACAACTATAGGAACCTCTTTGATTATAGGCCCCGATTCCGTAGTGTGATTTTAATGGACAAGAAAATACTGCAATCAGTTTGACAAACTAAAATGAGGCTACAAGTATCGTAACTTCAGGTGACTGAACATTTACCTCTGAATAATTTCACTCGTGGAAATCGATTTCCCTAAACTAGATCCAAAAGATGCATCCTGCAGGTAATAACAATCAGTGTTCACCCCAATTTCCTTTTGATCTCAATTTTAGAGGAATTAGAGATATAGGTAGAGTATCCAAAGCAGCTTGGAGGGCTTTAGCATACAAAAACATATTTAGAGTCAACTAAAAGTAAAAAAGAAAAATCACCAACCTTAACATAAGATTTCATACTTTCACCTCCTTCCCTACTATCTTGTAATTCGTCATCATCTTGCACCTGCCAAAAAGTTGGAGATAACATTCATGGTGAACTAGGAAAAATTAAATTGCTCGAGATGATTGCTATTTTCATATTAGTATTTCTGAAACTCAAAATATAAAATCCTAAAATACATACCAGTGATGCTTGCACTTTTAAATCCTCAATATCAAAATTCCAGGCACTAACACCTCGCTGGTACTCACTCTGACAAGGACAAGCAAGATATTACCACCAAAAGGTAATAAAAATAAGAAAGAAAAAGGGGGAAATGACAAAAGAATTAAAAGTACTAATTCTACTCATATATCAAAAATCCTGTGTGATCTCTTTTTTTCTTTTTTTAAATTATTGGTTCTGCTCAAGTTTTGCAGCACGAAGCATTCAAGGGGCCTCAGGTACCAATCAATTATTTCATTGAGAAGAACGTACAAAGTTTACAGAGAATAAGGTCCAACAACCTCCCACAAATCTTCCTCTAATTTTTGTAAGTCAATGAATACGTATTTCGGTATCTGTAGTACAGATTACATCCTCTCATGTTCAAGAATTTACATAATGCATGTGAGTGCCCCTTTAATGAGGATTACTGTCTCCGTAAATTACTCAGATTACACACTATGGTAACATCTGTAATTCTTGTCCTCAAATGACAATGCAATATATTCCCAAGAGGAAAAACAAAACAGGATTAAAATTGCCTATTGATTAAACACATGTAGAGTGACCTATTAAGTATTCACTTCAAATCACTCTAACCTGTGATATTGCCTCTTCCTCTGCTGAAGGCATTTTCTTTAGAGCTAATTGTGCTGCATCTTTAAGCTGCATAATTTTCATTAGAGAGAATAATAAGTCAATCGAAAGCAAGAAATGGTAGTATAAATATATGAAGGTATACCTGGAGGGCTTTCACACGATTCCATAATGGTGGCAAGTCTGCAAAAAGTTTCTTTATAGAAAGCTCTGGAGGCTTAGCATGCTTGAAAAAGGAATGCTTCAACAACTTTTCTGCAGTTGGTCTTTTTGTTTGATCTTTCACCAAGCACATCGCAACCATTTCTTTAAAGGACTGTTGACAACTGGAATGTTTGTAATTATCAATCTATTAAAGGATACAAAAATGCTAAGAAACGCGTGCAGATTTTTGAACAACTTCTAAAACAGGTAGCCCCATCAAAAATGTTTCATCTGTAAATAGTGAGAGAGACAAAAAAAAGCTTCATAAACACACTTGCAAAAAAAGAACATAATACCTTGGAGAATCGTTTATCACGGTCGTAATCCAGTCCAGGAGGCGCATTCTGAATGGTCATTAGGAGAACCTATGGGAGGAGAACAGAAAACAAAGTTAGAAGTCTAAATAAACGGAGCCGCCATTATGCCAGTTAGGGACATTCCACAGATGCTTCAGTATGTTCATTTGTTCACACAGGTAGAACTGTACCTTCATTGGAGGGTATTTTGAAAAAGGAGCATGGCCATGTGCCAATTCCAATGCAGTGATTCCAAATGACCAAATGTCAGCTCTGTATGATGAAATGTAAGTAGTTATAAGCACATGTAGGTTATTCAAGTCCTGCTATGTATTGTGAAAATTTTCTGCCAAATTATAACTGTGAAATATATCAATATATGGGATTGGATAGGATTATAAGGGTAGCCCACCATATTACAGTTCTCTTTAAAAGAGTTACCACTAATACTTATCCACGTAACTGACAACAAAAAATCTGATACATAGATTCACAGTATATATCATTTTCCTATTCCTATTGATTCAGGTTCTCGTCATTTTGTTTATTGGTTAAAGGGAAAACTCAGTCACCGATGGCACAAGAGTTTATAATGTAAGAGTAATATTCAAGTATAACGTTGACTAGAAACAGTTGTTAAAAGACGATCCACCTCAACAGACTTGCAAATGCCCAATTAAGAATATCTAAAAGTTTATCAACCTTTTTTTTTTGACTAATCACAAGTCCTCGTCTAACTTAAAAGCCAAATCCTCAAGATTTATACCTAGTTAACACAAGGATCCCTAGACATAAACAGATTACTTTCAACTATGTTTCCACGAAAAACAGAAAAAGTGTCTACATTGGAAATCCACAAAGCTAAAATTAAATATGGAGTTCGCGGCATCCACATATGAGACCTTGATTGCAGGATAAATGTGGATAACTGCAAATGCCATGTGCATATAGCATCTGTTACTCCTATCCAAAGTAGTTCAAATTTAAAAATATAGACTATTTAAATTTAAATATAAAGTTAAAGAACGTGTGATTTTATTAACTATGGTCACTTTTGAAGGGTTCTTTGGGAGCATCATCTCTTCCCAACATAGACTATGGAATCAGCCAATTGTGCTATGCTACTGTACAGTGTACTAATTGCAACTCCAAACCCTTGAACTTTCATAAAAATTGGCATTTATCACACTTCCAATTGAATACAAAATTCAGTTGATGTAATTATTCCAACTCTAGTTAAAGTGAAACTAATGTGTTACAGAATCGTCAAGGGGGTGCCATAAGGACTCAAATCCACATTTTAACTAATAGGTTTCACTTTATTCTCCCTATTTCATCTTTTAACCATCATCCTGATTTCCATCTTTATTCCGTCTGGTTTTAAGCAGTTGTCTAGCATTCACGTGGAATAAATGTTAACCATGAAATTCAATTATCAACATTGCAAATAACTAGAGATGAGAAACTTATGAATTGATAGCATCTTTAGTACAGTCTTGAATCTAAATCAAAATGTCATCTTAAACAGAGACATGTATTACCTTTTCCTCTCTTACATTATTATGCTATTGTCCAAATCCATTTAGTACTTCTCATTGTA
This sequence comes from Panax stipuleanatus, assembly GCA_020205555.1. Taxonomy (NCBI): domain Eukaryota; kingdom Viridiplantae; phylum Streptophyta; class Magnoliopsida; order Apiales; family Araliaceae; genus Panax; species Panax stipuleanatus. Next base: position 133,496,765 of record CM035124.1, read on the forward strand.
TAGAGGTCATGCAAGTACACCATCCCCCCCCTTTTTCCGGCACCCCGGTCTTTCCATGGGGGTGGAATGGGTAGTGCTAAACGTAAAAGATACGAAAGACATGTACAGTAGAAAATTTGATTTTGATGTTATAGAAGAACACTCACTTGAAATCATATCCACTTCCTGGCTGCAACACCTCTGGAGCCATCCTATAAATAAGTGATAATATGATCTTATAAATAAGAACATATATATAAGTGCATGTGTGTAAAGTATATCTAAAAATAGAAACAAAGCTATATAAAGGGGGGAAAGACATATCAGCTGCCCTGCCAATGACTCTTACCAACATGGAGTTCCCACGAAAGTATTTCTTGACCGCTGCCTATCACCTTTATCAAACATACAAGCTGAAACACCAAAGTCAGCAAGCTTTACCACCCCATTACTATCAAGAAGTATATTTCCAGCCTGCAAAAATAATGTTAAATTAAGAAACATATTCATCTATATATTTTTACTTGAGAAGGAATTGTCTCATCTTTGCAATAGTGTGTAAATACCGGATTCAACTAACCTTAACATCACGATGGATGTGTCCATGTTGATGTAGGTATACCAAGGCCTTGAGAGTTTCTTTCAAGAAAGAACCAATAGCAGACTCCTCAAATCCATCTGGGTATGCTGTTTTCATGAGATGTAGACACGAACCTTCATCCATGAAAGGCATCACAACCCAAAGGTTTCGGTCAACAACAAATGAACAATATGCCGTTATTACATTGGGGTGATCTATCAAACTCATTGTTTGAGCTTCCCTGCGAATATCATCCTGCAACAGAGCACCATTAATCAAATAAAACACACAAAAATCTATCCATTCAAGTTAATTAGAGAGCATAACACTTGTGAAAACAAAAACCAAAAGAAGAAGAAAAGGAGAAGGGGGCATTACTACATTGTTTTCCTGATATTTTTGGAAATTGGACTGGTTGCATGAACAAAAAAAGAATTAAATGGAATGAATAAAGTAGGTAACAAGTCCAGACACGAGAGGACTACCTGTGTCTCTCTTTCGGCATAAAAATGTAAGAGATAATAGAGAGAGATGCGGTGAAGATAAAAAACAACTAACTAAATAAAATGAGTTATCACACCCTAAAACACCTTGCCTTATTAGTTTCCCATCACAAGAAATGCAATTAAAAGGGAAGATTTGTAAGAAAAGCAGAAATTCCGTACTAGCATTAATGCCTTACATTAGACAACCTTTGTGGTTTTTTGTTATCAATAAGAAATCAGGGCAAAGGCAACCTAAAGAGAGGTACCAGAGGCATCTTACTAGCTATTTGGTTGAGCAACGATATAGGAAGCTGTGTGCTTTATAATCTCTGATAGAATATAAATTAGAAGCTTCCAAATAAAAAACCAACTAGAAATATTCAATGGCAAAGTTCGTTGCATTAGAATTGGGAATGTCAACCGTCAGGAGAAAGCATAAACCCTTCTAACCCTATTAAATTTCTAATTAAGAAGCTAATACTCCTTAAACCATATTGTCCAAGCTAAATCAGCAGCTCACATGCGTTTATGCCGCACTTAGAATGTACAGTTCATGCTGCTCAGAAACCATAATTAAGGTACAAAACTGATATCTTGACACACAACTTACAAAAAGAGAAAACCAAGCTACCACACAAACCCCTTTATGTTAACGCAAGTAGACGGGTATGAGAGTGAGCACATAAAAGTTCAATCTTTTATTTTTTGGTTTTTTGTGAAGAACTACAAATGGGAGATGGCTTAAATAAGAAAATAAATTATTCCCAAATCTTAGAGAATATGAATTCTCGCAGTATATAAACTAAATCAACAACCCAGAATCATAAAAGAATCGGAAGGGAGCTACAGAGAAATGTCAAGCAGATCAAAACCTTCAGAAGATGTGAATTAAAAAAAATCCAAATCACAAACATCTCAAATATAAGTCGGCTCCAGTCAAATCAACTAAACATGCATCGTAGCACAGTACATACAGATAGACAGATGAACAGGAAATAATAAAAAGAGTGGAAGGGCGAAAACCAGATTGCTATTGCAGCGATCGAGATCCAGGCACTTGACGGCGATAACTTCATTGGAGGGAAGATAGATCGCTCTATATACAGTCGCACTGGCACCGTACCCAATCTCTTCAAGAAGTTTGTAGTCGTTGGGATTTGCAGAGTAGGTATTTCTGTGACCGCCTCCCATCCTTCCAAATACCCGTTAAACCACCACAAGACAAAGCTGCAATCGGATTACCACTTGAAAGCACAAATCCCAATCATAAACCGCTGCTGCTGATGTGCTGTTGCATGGACCGACCGACTATGGTTTGGACTAGTTGATTGAGAAGTGGTTTCCCTCTCCTCTCTGTCTGTCCGCCTGTGTTGGAGCTCTCTTTCTTACAAACAAATGTTCCCGATTAATTAGCTAGCTTGCTGGATATTTTTTTTATTATTTTATTCCTCGATGTGCTCTTTCTTATATCTATCTATATCTCTATATATCATGTATGTATGGATCCGTTGACCGCCGATAGAATCCGTATGTATGGTATGGACTAGAAAGAAGAGACCAAAAATAAAATGAAAAGAAAATAAAATTTGCGGGTGCGGACGTGGCAGTGTTTAGCCCCGTGATGACACGTGGCCACCGCATGACATGGAATGTGCCGGACCATCTTTCCCACGTGCTATCCTTTGCTAGTAGCGAGGCGTTATATTTGAAGGTCAGTTTCGTACACCACTTCGGATGATATATTGGTAATTAGTAATGTTATGGAGCTCTATTTTATTTTATATTTTAAAAAAATGTATCATAAATAGTGAGCTTTTATTAAATTATTAATTGAGTAATTACTTATAAATGGAACTAAAATGGAAGAGTTAGCAATAAAGATATGCCCGGGATGAACCATCTCATTCGATAAAAAGCTTTTCATGAGTATATTTGAATTTTATTTATTTATATTTTTACTCATCATTAGAAATCAAAATATAAATAAATAAAATTCAAATACACTCATGTCCACATAGAGTTTTTGTTCAAGAAAAGGATTTTTAGGGCTTTTTGTGCTTTGGTGGGTTTTTGAGATCTTTTACAGTGATATTAATAAATATTTCAATCTAGCATTTTCAATCGAATTTTCTCTTTTTTGTTGAATTTAATAGAACACCCAAATCAAGTGTACCGACTAATCGACTCCTCCCGTTGGCTCTAACGAGTCCTTAATAATTAGTATTACGCATTTAAGAATTCTAGGACAACAAGGAATTAGAGATTAGTCTGGCGACCAGTAACATATTGCACTTAATGTTATCGGTAACACTACTATTTTAATATGTTAAGTGCAATAATAATAATGTTACCAGTAACATAAAATGCAATATGTTGTCAGTCGCTAGGCCAGTCCTTAATTCTCTGTCGCCCAAGAAAAGTTCAAACACATTTATTTATATATTGATTGGAATGTAATTGAGGGATGATGGGACTGTCACCTTCTTATGCTTTAAACATGTCCCATATGTTTCCACAATTACTACTACCGCTAGTAGACTAGTACGTACGTACGTACCATAATATTTCGGATTCTTTAGTATGGATATGATATGTTCAATTATAAGCATTTCCTATTGGATTGGAGTAGTGAGTCTCCCGATCAAATTGATAAATGGTGTTAAGAAAATTATCATTATAATGTCAGCTAATATTATAATATTCAGGACACATGGGCCGATAGTTCAATCAAAGGTAGGTAGGGTAGCATGCATATTGTTGTCAAGTTAATTCATCATCTTGATCCATCATTTTATGACATAACACACCTTATTCACAATCTAATCTCCTCACATACTTACTTGTAGACTAGATTCTATTTAGATTGTGCCCTACATAAATTTGAAGCCTGCAGAACATGAATAGGACTAGAATAATTCTGCTGATGTGCTGCATATAAGCCATTGATTAAATAAATTCTGACATAAAATTATGTCAAAATTGGATAAACCAAACCCACGGGGCCAACAAGGTTGTGAAGGGGGAAAAATGATTTCAAGAAATTAAATATACACGACGAGCCTTACATTACATGAGCGGCCTATTCTTGGTAATCTCCGCGCGCGCGCGCTCGCACACAAAACAAAAATAATGTTGATTATTGCCATTATGCAGATATAATACTTGCTAGAACCTCACTCTTACCCCTAGCATATATTGTGTAAACTAAACGAATTGCATCAAGCCATCCGTCCAAAGATTCCCATGAATCAGCAACCTGAGAGGTACCACAGTGAAAAATTACTGATTGTGTTAGGTTTCTGGTAAGTAAAGAAGAACACCTAAACACAGACAGCTACATAAAAGGAACTCTAGTGGGACGCATGAGATTCTCATGCAAGTGCGTGCCAAAGAAGAACCATATAACTTGAATGTAAGAGCTACTGCAAAAACTTGGGTAGAACAATTACAAATGTTTGATATGTACCAGCATGAAATGAACTTTGTGTGGTGTAATAAAACAGGCATGAAACGGCTTAACAGAACACAATGCTTTTCTTTTCTCAGAATAAAGAAAGAAAGAATATGAAATCAACATTGTAAAAGCCCAGAGAATGTTTACCAAGAAAACTGGCCCATGAACTGTATCAATGCAGAGGCCGGCACTAGGTGGTAAAGTCAGATCAGCACATGCTGATACAGAAACAATATCTGGAACATCAACTTTAATAGATGGTCTATTTATATGCCCTGTATCCCCCGAATTAGAAAGGCTTCTTGACATGTGTTTTTGCTCTGGATTGTTAATCTGCATCAAATTTGCAAGGCTTTAGTACATACATATGAAGTTGGAGACATGTACATTGATATTCATCATCCAAAATTGTAGTAGATATCTGGAACAACTGCACATACAGTGCACGAAAATTCTTCTGAAGTGAGAAAAGTGAGAAAAGTGAACTTTGATGCACTTTTCTACATAAATAATATTGTTAAGTTGATTGAATATACGACCAGATATTAAAAATGACTTTCATAAACTACAAAAAGATTTGAGGGAAAGATACAAATAACATATTTAGTTCTGATTGGTGGCCCTTCCTCTGTGCAATGGTTTCGATTTCATGTCTATCTATCATGGCGTCAAAATAATAATCTAATGGTAAAAATAGTAGGATTACTGAAAATAGCGGTGGCATCAAATTTACAAAATGGTTAGGTCAACCCAAGATAAATCATGAGAGCAGCATTCACAGTAAAGGGGATTCTTGTTTATCGAGTGTAAAAGAATTTTTCTCATTTTTACTATGATAAATAAACAAACGAACTTTCTACCTGTCGAAGTCCTTCATGGTTCAAAACAAACTCTGAACGTTTCCAATCACCATGAGGCGCAACTAAATTTCTCGCAGGTGGTGCAGTCAGATATCCAACCTTTAGAAAAGGTAAAGGTAGCTGCAAAAAAGAAAAGTTGTGTAAGAGAGATGATATCGAGAACTACATGTATCCATTTGGAGAAGATGTCCATATTTCATCAGTTTACACTGGTACAACAGCTTGTGATTAATACTAATAGAATAACAAAGTTCAGGTCAACCACATTCATGTTAACAAACCAACATTCAATTTCAGTAATCCAAATTTTAATGTAAAGCAAGGAGAAGGCCAACTTATCTGTAATTCGAAGCATCACAACTTCACAATCGCGATGAATATTTGGGCTAAAATCCATAGCTGACATATCTGTATTGATTTTTTGTCAGATGCCTTCTAGATAGAAAAAAATGTTGCAAAGCTTCTGGCTTCAGATGTAGTTATTGGTGAACAGCAAATGGTTAGTATTCGAGGCTCCTTTACACCGATAAACCAGACAACTCTCTATTCCTCAAGACCTTATGAAGAAACCAAGATAGTGCTTCCAAGCACATACTAACAAATAGATGAAATCGGATCCCCTAGTCAGTGACTTGGGTGTCTACCTCGGCTTGTCATCAATGATAGGTCAAAAGAAGACTGCAGTATTTGGTGAATTAAGGACAGGATGTGGAAGACCCTTAATGGATGGAATGAGAGCATTCTCCCAATAGCAGGAAAGGAAATATAAGTATTGCTCCAAGCTATCCCAATTTATTTTGTGTCATGCTTTAATATTCCAAATGGAGTGGTGGAGGAGATGCAAGCTGTCTGTTCCAAGTTTTTTTGGGGCTCTAGTATAAGAAGACTTCTTCAAACGCCAGACTCGCTTGTGGGACGTATTCTTAAGGCCAAATATTTTCCTAGTCCAATTAGCTGGATGCAAAGTTGGAGAATAATCCCTCTTTTAGATGGACAAAAGTTTGGAATTCCTTGTTGACTGTGAAATTGGGTCTTCGAAGGAGGACAGGCAATGGGGCTAATACAAAGATTCTGGAAGATGTTGGATACCTAATCCCAGAGCTTCTAAGATGCAATCTGCAAGCAATGCCATTTCAGCTCCTATGGCTGTTTCGAACCTTATTGATTCTGAAATGAAGACTTGGAAAGCTAGTTTCATCCGCAATGAAGATGGAATATTTTCAGTAAAATCTGCTAATCTTCTTGCTTTTGGACAGAAGGTGTAATCAAGAAAACCACAATTTTGAGCCACCCTCCCAACTGGATAATCCTCTGGAAATTTATTTGGAAGTTTCAAGTGCCCCCTAAAGTCAAGACATTTCTATGATGAGCGTGTTGCGATATACTTCCTTGCTGTACTATTTGCTAGTTCAAGGTATGAATGCGGATCCATGTTGCCCAAGGTATTGCTGAGAAAACAAATTAGTGATTCGTGCCTTGGTTGAGTCTCAAGATGCAGTGGAGTACAGCTTGTATCTCAGCTGGGTCATCAATCGAGAGGGAACTGAGCTCATGATTTCCCGGAATGGCTAACATCGTTTTTAGTTGTGAATGAAGAGACTTGTAACGGTATTGCTAATACTGCCTGGAAAATATGGATTTCTAGGAACACTTTGATCCATTCAGAGAAGAGAAATAATCCTGTGTTTACAGCCTCTGCAGCAGCTAACGTGATAGATGGGTTTCTGGAAGCTCATCAGAAGACTACAAATGTTAATCATCCTGGGCAGAGAGCTGCAGCGAGATGGAGTCCCGCACCTCCCCAACCTCACAGGGGGTTACGAAAATGAATGTAGGCGCATATTGTAGCAAGAATGTGGTAAAATTGGGGTGGGGTAATTGTGAGAGACTATATGGGTGATTTGCATTGATCTTGTGTTGATCATTTTCAAGGGAACTTCTATCGGCCTATTTGGAAAGAGCTATTAATTTACAAGGGTCTTAATCGAGATCTGGGATGCGACAGAATCTTTATGAGTTACTTATTGTGCAAAGATTATTCAGATGATGATTGAAGGTGAAGATTCTGTATGAATATGGCCTCATTGTTTCAGATGCTTTATCCTTGTTTTCTTTTTCTGGATGCATCTTGCTCACGTGTACAAGCTAGCTAAGTTAACTGCCTACGTTGATGCTTTCATAGCTTGGGTGAAAGACATTCCCCCTATCTTGTACCCTTTTATAGGGAAGATATCGAGCAATTAAAGATTGTCCAGACTTAGAGAGAGAGAGAGAGAGGGTTAACTTGAGATATTTCACATACATGTAAAGCGATTAGGTATACATAAAGTTTAGTTAGTTCTCCACTGAAGAGACATTAAACGGTAAAAAGATTAGAAAATAAATTAAGGCAGTAATTAAATGGATAGGTTCAAGGAGTGCCATAGTGATTTCGTTTTCATTTTTCCCAACCACAAAGTTATAATATGAAGAGAATGTAGCAAAGAAGGACGACAAGCTCCAATAAAGGCAATGAAACTATATTAGTCACCATGAACCATGACATGTGGTAGATATTCTGTGAATGGATATTGAAAACATTATATACTGTTTGCAGAAGTACTGACCATGGAGCGCACGAGCTTCAAGGCACTAGTATAAACCTGTAAGCAACGAACATAAACATAGTTAAAAAAACTACACTGAACACTACTAAAATAAGTATAATCAAGGACTATGAGTTGGAATAGAAAAAGAAAAAGCATTTATAAATATTTCTTCTGTGTAAGAGAAGAAAAACCACTAGTGCCTGCTTTTCTCATATTTGCATTCCTCGCATCCTTATGTTTCTCTCTTAAAAAACATGCAAGCACACAGTCTGACATGCACAGACACACAAACATACATGAGAAGTCCATATGAACAAACTCAACTAGGACACATCCACATTGGTGATAAAATTGCTACCATCAAGTTGCGAAAGCAAAACAGTACCAGAATGACACAGGTGCCTTTTATTTAGAGATAGTAAGATTATATAAGGAAATGATGAAGCAAATAACTTGAGGTACTTACCGAATAATTTGGTTTCAATGCATGAGCAGCGGCAATATAGATTGCAGATTGACTGTATAGCTCATTAGGGGAAACTTCATTTCCATGGACTGCTGCCCCACTTCTTGATGTGTCCTCTGCTAATCCATACTGCAGAGGTAGGAAATTAAGATGAGAACCATTCATAAACAATGTCTGCTGAAGATAGTATCATGTTATGCAGAGATATGGATGGACAAGGAACAGTTGTAAACTGACCAGAACTGTTCCAAGGTTGTAGATAGCCCTATGGAAATCATATTGCAACTGTATTGCTGAACGGAACTGCATTAATTTAATAAAAGGTTTTAAGGTAACAAAACATTTTGTTCAAAGAAACAGGTAAAATCAGTAACTCTAAACCTTATCTTTGAACATTTATCCCAGTGACTCTCTCAATATAACTTATTACCTTACTGATTGCAGTTTTTACAATAGTCTGCTTTTCTCGTGCAGGAACAATTGCACTGAGTTCCTGAAATGCGCACTCATGATATCAAATTAAAATAAATTTCACAGCATAATCACATTCACATGAAGTAAAAAGTTTTCAAAAGTAAATAAATAAATAAACAACTCTGCTATATCACATTCATATAAGAAATTAACCCAGAAAGAGTGATCCCATAAGAGTTGTTCCAAGTTAAAAGTACCTGCAGAGCAAGTCCCCAATTGTTGAGTGCCTGAAATATACGTTGTCACGAAATTAAAATCATGACAAATTAATATGATTATTAATTCTTATCAAGAAATAATACAAGGGTTCAGGATATAACAGTGGAAAGATGACACGTCTAAACTAGAAGAGAAAGGAAGACTAACTCAAACTTTTCTAAAGAGTTACCTGGGGACTGTTCCAATTAAGTTGGACAGCTTGTTCATAGTTTTTTGTTGCCTGCAATAAAAGAGAATAAGAAACACTTGCTCTTCAATGCCATAATAGCATGTGTGTCAGTTCCAATGAAAAGAAAGTACCACTCATTGAGAGATGGAGCATATAAAACAAGTTTGAATCAATTGTCAGTAATTCTTCTTACATTATAGAGGTTGCCTAGACATCACAGCAGTCATAACACAGCTATAAATTGTTTCAAATCCAATATGTCTACCAACTCAAAGATTCTACAAATCATATCCAGCATCAGCCATGATGTCACAGCATCAGCCAAAGCAGACTAGACTCCGCCAAACACATGAAAAGCACATAAATTGGACCCTGCTATACTATTCAGATATTTAGTTTTATATTTTCTAATTTCTCATTATTATGCAGCAGTGGGAGGTAGCATCACTAACAAGTTCCCTAAATTCAAATTTTGTTAAAAATGAGAAATATATTTACTCCCTCCCTCCCTCCCTCACAACTTTATTTGTACCTCTGCCCTTTTCTAGATGTCCCAAAACTTTGCCCTCCTAGTTTTTAACTTATTCAAAAATGTCCACCTTAGAGTGGGGTTCAATAAATAAGTATTTTGGAATTCTACGTAACTTTTAAAAATCTCAAGGCATTTTAAAAAGTGTATGATAATCAAAAAGTGACAATTACAGTTGGAAGGAGGGAGTAATTGGGATAATATTGAAGGCTACCAAAAAAAATAATTAGAAAAAAAAAATTGAATGAATTTTTTTTAGGCTTTTCCATCAGAAAACAAATAAGACTTATAATTCCATAAGAAATTTCTATATAATGCTCTTGCATTGTAGGGGGGATTACAACAACTTATCTAAACTACCCCATAATCACTTGTGCACAACTAAGTCCAACAGCCTACCACACTCCACATGTGCCCAATTTTTATCATGTTTTACATTTTAGCTTTCCAAGTGCTTATAGTCAGTCGCATGTTATGTTCAAAGATATACTTTGTGACGCTTCTTTGGAACCCAAAACATTTTCTTATCGCTACTAAATTCAAAAAACAAAAGTCTAAAACAAATAGAGAAATAACTGGTTAAAACAATTATACTGAAAAAGAGTGAGATGATAGCATATGGCATGAGAAAATAACAGCATTAAAATGTTGGACCTGCTTCCATAATTCTTCAGCTTCTTTTGTACGACCACGCATTTTTGCTCGATCAGAAATTGCTATGGCCCAATTGTAATATGCCTGGTATATGATGACAAGAAATGATAGATATATGATTCAAGAGACAGCTGTGATACATTATAAAAGCTCATTTCTGATTCTCTGAAAGTGCAACTAATGGAACTGTTAGTGAGAAATAGTCCAACAGATAGTAGAATTCTTATCTTTAAAAATCCATACTATAGAATAATGATCCAATATTCTGGGGCACCAAACTTCACATGGTTCAGATATAGATAATATCAACCAAATTCTGATCCTTTATTCAATTTGTTATCTGGTATAGTTGCTTTAGGCAGTGACCCTTGTTGTATTAAATAAATAAGACATTTCTAGGCATTCAACATGACAAGAAGTATAGAATTTAGTACATACATCATGAAGTGTAGGGCAAAGACGTGTGGCCTCATCATACTTCTTGCATGCCTCTTCAAGCAAAGCATCTTTAGAAGGAGAATTAGAATCTAGACTAACATTATCTGCACTTTCCTGCATTGGATGGAAAAATTTATGGAGGGAAATTTCACATCATGTTAACAAAATACAGGACATTGTTTCATGCAAAATGTACAGAACAGAGAGAGAGAGGAGGAGAATTTTTAAGTGCACAGCAAAAGACCTGAAGAACTAGTGCCCAATTGTATAGAGCATCATAATCATCAGGATTTCTCTCTATTGCACTTGCATACCTGTACAATGACATCAATATGTATTCATAAGTACAAGCTACCTAAAGACATTCACTGACATCTCATCATAGTAATATTGATGACGTAAAAAACATTATTAAACTAAACTGCAAAAACAAATACAGACATCAAAGCTCATAGGAAGCATAACAGAATTGTCAAGCGTACGCAATATTAAATGGTGCATCACAAATTAATATCAAGTTCTATTTCAATTAATGTTCAACGACGTTAGTGGATAACACTAAGTATGTATTTCGAGGATTTCAATGATTAAAATATTTTTTATAAATGGCATTGTATTGAACAAACATATACGTAAAAGAAGCTATATATAAAAGGTATTCTCCTGCTAACTGAAAGAAATATAACCAATATTCATACTTAAGCACAGATTTAAATCTCGATTTAAGAAATCTGGAGTTCTGTTCAGCAAGATAGCACTGCAATAAGAACAACTCATTAATCACTATTAGAGAGGACATTGATTGAAGCCATAAAGAAAAGGAATTTTGTATTGATCCTTAAAAACCAATGGAAGTTTCCTTCACGAAATGGGATATTGCAAAATCGGTAGGTATGAACTTTGGTTGAAGTCTTGAAGAAGGAAAGTACAACTCCGAAACAGAAGATTACTAACAGAAAAACAATCCACCTGTAATACTAATACAGGTGTATGTACAAAATTTAGAAGGATTTGAAGAAAAGGAAGAGACTATAAGTAAAATCACTTGCAAAATCATTTCCTTTGCCTTATATTTGCTAAAACAGCATAAGATACATATTCCCACTGTCCCACTTTTAGTTGCTTTACTTTCCTGTTTTAGCTGTTCCAAAACTAAGCTGCCCTAATCTTTTGTCTTGTATCAATTCAACCCATTTAGTATTTGTCTATTAATACTCTTTGGTTGCGGGTCTATTGGGGAGGGTACATTTGAAACCTCAATTAGATTTTACATAATTATACAACTGTCTTAAAATTCGTGTAGAAAAAAAGGAAGCAAGTGAAGTGCATGAAGGGAGAACCACATTACTGCAGAGAAAGCTCAATATGCTTACTTTTGAAAGGAACTCGAATATTAAATGCACAATGCAATGGGTGTTGAATTAATTGTTTGAGCAAAGCAGGTCCCAATATTTCAGTAATCAAATTGAATAAATAACATTATGTACTGCCAGTGTAATTATTAAAACTGAAAACATCATGCCTACCTCTGGGCGGCAAATGTAAGGATTCGTTGCCGAGAACGACCTTCCTCATCTGAGCCTATAACGCTATTGATCAAGTCCATGGCAGCATGATTCTGTTGTTGTTGCTGTTGTGTGCTTCCTTGACTGAATAAACCAAATTCATGAGATAAAAAATCAAAATAAATAAAATTGTGATAAGTTAATTTACAGGGGAGGATGACAAAACTGAAAACAGATAACATCATCACTCTTTGATGATATAAGCCAATTGATGCCAAAAACAAAAGTGTATTTAAAATATTGACAAATGACAAGTACCTTAAAGTAAGATTATACATTGAAATCAGATAATATAGTTGCTGTTTTATGATATTTACAGAGTTACATGCCTGTTGGCAATACTTTTGGAAAACTCGATATTATAATATGAAGCTTGATATCAAATAGGAAGCTTTATGAAAGTGAAGATTGCGAGAATGCCCATAGATGTTCAAACAAATAGTATTTTCTTCACCATACGACGAGAAACAAACTCTTGAATCAAAACGGCTAGTACAGGATATTAAATTAGTAAAATAAAGAAGAATAGGAGGAATGGAAGCAAGGAATTAGAGTGTGTTAAAGTATATATCTTGTCCCACATCGAATACATTGGGAAAATGTCTAGTATATAATGACTTAGGCCAACTCTTCTCATTGTCAATTGGTTTTGAGTTAGAGAGCTTGATGTCTTTATATGCTAGGCTTTGGGCTCATTTTATAAATCTAATATGGTATCAGAGCGGGTTATCATTGGGCCTAATTAAACACTCTTCTTAACCTTAATTCTTACCCAGTTGCAGTCCATTTCTTAAGGGTCAAAATTATTCATTTCTTAATTAATACCACTTATCAATTGGGTCAATAGTTGTCCGTGGTTTACTAGATTTCTTCTGGGCTTGCTTATTTTGTGTGGGCCTTCATATTCATCAGGTCCACATGCAACCCTCAATACACTGGGTTACACGTGAGGGAGTGTTAAAGTACATATCTTGTCCCACATTGAATACCTTGAGAAAATATGTCTAGTATATAATGACTTGGGCCAATTCTTCTCATTGTCAATTGGTTTTCAAATAGAGAGCATGATGTCTTTATATGCTAGACTTTGGGCCCATTTTATAATTGGAAACTCTTCTTTCTAACAAAAATTCTTTTTTTGCCTAAAAAATTAAAGATTTTGCTTCATTCCATACCCTATTCAAGGTTTCTATTTTCCTCATCTTTATGTTCGAAGTAAGAAAAAACTTAATTTAACCATTATGCTCCCAGCTGCATTACTTGAGATGGGGGGGAGGGGAGGTTTTATATATTTCAAATCTTAATCCTAGTAGAAGTTGTTCATTAGTTCAACAACAAATTCTAGAAAAACTGACTTTTGAGAATTTGAGGTTGTTTCAATTGATTTTTTTATATCATAAAAGTTTATTACGATTCCTTGAATCTTGTTTTCCTTATTGGTTTTATGCACCTTATAAATTGTTAACAACATTTTGGCATTAGCCAAATCCTTCATTCCATTAGTCCATTTAGATATTAACATCCTATTTGGAAGAAAAGGAAAAGATGAAGAAATAAAGAAGCCCAACGAGATACTTCTTACTGATCATGAATACTAACACAACACCCAAAACTCTTGATAATTTTACACTCCCCTAACCAATAAAAAGCTAGCTAGATAAAAATAAAAATGGTAAAAGTGTTGATGTAACTCCTCTACTCAACTGCTAGTAGACCTAATATAATGTTGCAACATGTATTTGTGCTAGATATCAAGCTAATACTAAGGAATCTCATTTCGTTTCTGTCAAGAGAACTTTTAGATATTTAAAAGGAACTCCTAACTTGGGTCTTTGGTACCCTAAGAAGTCCTCATTTGATCTAATGGACTATTTAGATATAGATTTTGCAGGTTGTAACTTGTAAGATTGACAGAAAGAGGACCAGTTGTATTTGCCGGTTCTTAGGAAATGGGCTTGTATTATGGTTTAACAAAAAGTAAAACTCAATATTGTAATCTTGGTGCCTAAACCATTTCCTAAAATTATATCCTTCTTATTGCACAAAACACCCTCGAAAAGCTTCATATCTTAAAATTTATGCATGGCCTAACAAAGTACTTGACATAAAGCATCTTCAAAACACACTAATGTTTTAGTTCTTCATTTGCATAAAGCAGACCATCCTTCTTCCACAAATTAACCCACTTTTACAAGTTTCCCATAACTTTAACACTTTGTTTCAGAGTTTGGGACGGACAAGAAAAGAATGGAAAACTTAATTTATAATAGAAAAGAAAAGAAGAAAACTAGTAAGTTTTCTCATGTTGTTACTGAGTTTATAAAGGAAAAGAAAAAGAAAACTTAAGTTCCACATTTTAAGTTAATAAGTTACCCTTAAATTAGTTTTATTATGCTCATAAACAAGAGGGTATAATAGATATTATAAAAAATGAACTTGTGTTACTTAGTTTTTCATCCAAATTCATCCATTTTTGGACCGAAAAAGTTTGTTAAGAAAAGTGGATTAGTTTTTCGTCCATTTCTTTTCTTTTCTGTTCATTAAAAAAACTCGATAACAAAAAAATTGGAGTCCATTTCTTTTCTTTTATGTCCATTTTAAAACTCAGTAACCGAGTGTAACTAACCAGAAAAACAATTATAAGTTGCATTCTTCCTAATTTTGTAAAGTTATGTCATACATAACATGCAATTGAATCATCATGTATTCATGTCAACCCATTGCTTTGACCTGTTAATTATTATTCTGACTTTGTGCATTTAATCCAATAAAAGAATGACTACACTCCCTCTGTTCCTTTTTAAATGTCATTTTAGGAGAACATATATTAAGGAATGTAATTAATAGTTTGCCTAGTTAATTAAAATACGTTTCTAATATCAATATACCCTTTTATCGAGCATTGTAAAGACAAGATATAGAGAGAGAGGAGAGAGGAAATAAAAATTCTCTCATTGGAGTAAAATTCATTAGAAAGATGAGTGCGAGAACAAATTTGTATTTAGTGTTTGGAGTAGTATGTGAAATTAAGAAAATAATTTTTCTTTGAATTCTACAAATGACAAATAAAAAGGAGCAAAAAATTAAAAATCTATCTAAAATGACACTTAAAAGGGATTGGAGGGACCGTAAAGTAAATAGTGAAGGGAGGAGGACAACCGAAAGTAGTAAAATCATAATTAATTTTCGTCGGCCCATCTATCCAGCTATGGCGGCTTCATCCTAGCGACACTAACCCGACGCCCTTTGCACCTATCAATATTTTAATCCGACCTCTAGATATCCCTTTTGATGCGGTACGGAAGAAGAAATTCAATAAGTTTATTATTAATTTTGCATTGTTATTTAGAAATAAATGTGTTATTAATGAAATTATTTAGTAGGATATTATAGTAATATCTTTTCATTAGGAGAGTTTTAATTGTAGTAGTAGATTTCAATTAGGAGAGTTAATTATAGTAGTAGATTTTAGTTAGGAGATTGTTTTCTTTATAAATTAGGGCTTTTACTTAGTACTCAAGTATTGGGTTTTGTATTTAAGCATTGTAATAATCAGTGTTCTAAAAATCCCCGCCTAGGTCAGCCTAGGCGCTAGGCCCCCCTGACGCCTCACCTATGCCCAAGGCGGTAAAACAATCCCTCTAAGAAATTAGGCGGGGCCTAGGCGAATAGATTTTTTATTTTAATAATTACCGAAACCAGATCTTGATATATTTATTTTTATAATGATTTACCATATTCATAATGCAAGTTGTAGCATATTAAATCACAACAAGATGTGAACAAGATCAAGTCAAAATGGATAATTTTATTATAGTTGTAATTTTTTGAACTTATACCAACTTCAAATTATATAAATAATAATACATTTGTAATATTTAGTTTAATTCAATATAATTGTTAAATTTAAGTTTAGTTTCTTAAGTTTTAATATTGAATTGAATTCTTAAAATTTTAAATTTTATTATTTAATAGCAATCATGTTTATGAATAAAACTAATACGTTAAAAATATGTTTAAATTTTGAACAATTGCATGTTTGTGTTTGAACTTTGACATTGGCAATATGGATATGTGTTTGAACTTTAAGCAAAGACCTTTATTATCTTTATTATAGATTGTTTTTTTATACTATTGTTTTGTTTGGATAAATATAAGATAAAATATTAAAATTGTTTTAAAATAAAAAATCCCGCCTAGGCCCCCCGGCCAGCCCGCCTAGCGCCTTTTAGAACATTGATAATAATTCATTATTTTGGAGATTATTGAATATATTGATTTGAGATTAAAGTTGTATGCTTTTATGTATTTCTTTAGCGATTCTCTGCGGAGATAGGTACTCTTATTCCTTCTTCCTACCCCGTCCTACATCATAATAGAATCTAAGAGCCAAAATTTCTGATATCGTTTGATTTCACCCAATTCCTTCCTACCCTATTTTTCTAGCCTCCATCAAATTGTCAAAATTCACTAGAGAATCGACAATAATTTTCCGAGACGAAAGCACGATCTGCAGCTGAAATCGTCGTCGTGGTCTCAATCTATTTAAAAAAAGTGTTACTGTTCATCGCTACAGTGCGTGGCACTGTTCATCGTTCTTCTGCCAAATTATAGTTTGGTGCCCCCAAGTTTTTGAGATTTTCAAATCAGCCCCTTAAGTTTCTAAAATTTTCAATTCCGCCCCTAAAGTTTCTAAAACTTTCAATTCAACCCTAAAGTTTCTGAAATATTCAATTTAGCCCCCACAATTTTTGAGTTTTTAATTTAACCCCCAAATTTTTTGAACTTTTCAATTAAGCCCCTCTACATATATACAATGTCTTCCAGGTTTAACAATCCAGACTTTCTTTGGGCTAAGATAAAGCAACTTGAGCATCGAACTTTGGTCATATGCGAGCAACTTAAATGGTCTTGTGTCCCGTATAGTTCCGATTGTTGGAAATTATGTGATGAGCTTGCACTTTCTGAAACAAGTCTTGCAAATTTAAAGACACGAGTACATAGTCACATGCTTTGTTCGTCCATATTTTGTTCAAGCACAAAAAAATGTTCATCCTAATCGTGTTTGTTCAACTAAAAAAACGCGTTCACAAGAGGAGACCTGCAAAGTAAATTCTTACAAGACAATTGATGACTGTCTCACAATACTTAAACGTCTCAATAACCAATATGAAATTGGTGAGGATAAAGAAAAGCAAGTACTCACACATATTGATGCTTGTGAGACACATGAAGTGGAAGTTAAGTGTGCTGAACAACTTTCAGAGATGGTTTGCAGTGAGGCCGAATGTGGAAACATCAAGAAAGGTAAAGTTGAGATCATCTATGTTGATTTTCTCTTTCCGATTGATACATTCGAGTCCCAAGCTACTTCAAATTTCTATATTATGTCATTGTTATTCCCGAAAATTGTGCTAATGACATTAAAACATCGAATGTGAATGTTTTGTTGGAAGGCATCTCTCGGACCGTGGTTTATTATTCTATGATATTTCAAAACTCGAGCATGAGTTTTTTTCAAAGGCGAGGAGAATGATGGAAGAAATTCAACGAGTTTATTATTAATTTTGTATTGTTATTTAGAAATAAATGTGTTATTAATGGAATTATTTAGTAGGATATTATAGTAATAACTTTTCATTAGGAGAATTTTAATTGTAGTAGTAGATTTTAATTAAGAGAGTTTATTATAATAGTATATTTTAGTTGGGAGATTGTTTCCATTATAAATTAGGGTTTTTACTTAGTTCTCAAGTATTGGGTTTTGTATTTAAGCATTGTAATACTTTATTATTTTGGAAATTATTAAATATATTGATTTGAGATTAAAGTTGTGTGCTTTTGTGTGTGTTTCTTTACCGATTCTCTGCGGAGATAGGTACTCTTATTCTTTCTTCCTATCCTGTCTTACATCACATTTCCACAAGTTGTCCCGTTTGCGAGTCCTGACTTGCAAGTACGGGCTCTCAATGAAAGCACCAATGATACAAACCTTAGCCTCTTTGACCAACCATAAAAAGCTAGCTACCCAAAGGAAGAGGTTAAGGCATATATCAACCCACACCAACTTGAATTTGCAACCACATACTCATTACGGTCTAGTATGGAGTTCACATTTCATTATTTATGGAAAAATGGTTTCTAACCGATGCAATGAATTATAGCCATAAAATTTAAAACTTTGTTCTGGGAATCTGATAAATTTCGCATAGCATTCATGGAAAAATTTATTTGCAGAAGATGGGGTGAACTATAATCATAAAGTTTAAGACTTTGTAGTCATAAAGTTTAAGACTTTGTTCTGCAAAGTACACAAACACCAAGCAATCACTCCAAAATGTAGTGAAAATAAAATAAATTTACGGCCAGTTCTCTTGAAATTTATCAAATTCATAATACGAATTTAAAAAATTCAAGTGCATTTCCTATTAAAGACAAGACAATTGTAACATATTTGAATGCAGAAGACTGACCTATATGGTGTGCCACCGTCTGGTCTTTCAGCTTCGGAATCTTCATTTGGCTCGCCATTCTTCAATTCATCTAATAACTCTCTCATCGTGAACGTTCGGCTACCTTCATCTTTTCGCAGCTCAGGAGTATTGCTGGATTGGATGGTTCGATCGAGCTTGGGATCTGCATCAGTCACGACGGGGGTGGGGTGATTTGATTGGCTTTGGATCGATTCACCAGTGGGCTCAGCGACAGCGAACTTGGAATCATTATGTGGTGCGGATGTAGGTGGTTGGATCGCGGTCTCACTGGATTCAGGGAGATTGATGGAATCATCGCTTGCATCGACAGCTGGTTCTGGTGCCGGTTGGATCGCGGTGTCACTGGGTTCATGGAGACTGGGATCTGGTTGGGTTTGTGGTTCGGCTATAGTTGCGCCATTTTGCAATTCGGATTCTTGGGCATTTGCAGACATTGGAATGGTGGAGAGGGGAAGAAGACTATAATTTTCTAAGCGGAAAAGGTTGCCAAAGTATAATAAATATATGGGTAAATTTCACTTAATCAGGTTTATACGTTTTTGCGCATAATCTCTTAAGTTTCAAAAGTCGACATTTAAACGTTTTAACTCCATTAACTAAAGTATTCTAATATATTTTTGCCCCAAAAACTTTATCCCTAACCTCAAACACCCAAATAAGAACAAACACTTCAGACTCGATTTGTATTCGCTCGATTAAAAGTTCGATTCAAATTCGACTCAAAATATAAATGATTCAAATATGAATAAATTTTAAAATTCAATAAATTATTCGAACCTCTTCAAATTACAATTTTCTATTGATGCTCGGATCATATTTATGATCCGTTCGAAAAGTTCAAACTACTCGGGCTCGATTCGAGATCGGGCTCGATTCGAGATCGTGCTCGACTCAATAGCTAAACAAGCCTCAATCAAACCTTATTTTATATTCCATAAAATTTGTGAACCAACTCTTAGCAATTCAATAATCGACTCGACTCTATTCATTTACGCCCTTAAATTCAAGTAAGTCCTAACCTAAATTTTATTTTATTTTGCAAAATCCTACATCCTTCCTTCTTGATTATGCTTTTTATACACTCATAATTACCCTTACACCATATTGCTTAATGAATTTTAAACCCCTACAATTGAATTTCAAACTAACCAAAAATACTCAAATTCAAAAATCAAATTGAGCCTTTGAAATATTAACAAAAGTTGATGTATAATACGCCCCCAAAATAGATTCAATACTCAACTCATTCTGAGTCGCCAAATTCATGGTACAAAATTCAAATACAAATCTTTTTATATCAAACGGTCGTTCAAAATACGATCACACAAACTGTGAGCTTTAATTCAGATCGTATATAATACGAAATATAAACGCTCAAATTCATTCATCACTAATTATAATTATTATCACACTATTTTATAAAAATAGTGAGGACTACTACAGCTCTATTTCGGACCATCAATCCATTCCCCGACTAGTCCCCGCGATATTCTCATTTCCTGAAGAGAACAATGAAAGAAAAGGGTGAGCTTAACTAGCCAGTAAAGAATATCATGACTAAGATAATGAAGAATAAATTATCGTTAGTCTTCAATAAATCAGATAAAATATGATGGACAACCAGTTTTAGATCAACAACTGCAGCGAAAATAACAATTCATTAGAAGGATTAAGTAGAGAATAATGTCTACTATCTTCTATGATATAAAAGTCCATCATCAATATTTTATCCCTGTAACACCAATCAATAATATTTTCAATCAACAAATTATCCATGCACTATATTTGTTTGTATCGTTAGTAGTTATGATCATGTCAAACGCATGTCTATCTTTGCACTACAGGCCAAAGATATTCATAAATCATCATCTCATTTTTGCACTACGGGTCAAAGATATTCATAAATCAACAGCTCATCTTTGCACTCCGGGCCAAAGATAACTTTCACCACAATATAGGACTGAGGATGATGAAAAATGATATAAAGAATGAATCCAGTAAGATCAAGGACAAATATTAGAGAATTTATCCAGACTTCAAAATGAAGATCAAAACATGGATACAATCAAAGATAATTTGGACAGAAAAAAGTATTTTTTTTCTCGTGAATAGTAACTCATCATGAAAAGATAAAAATTTCATAAAAAGTTCAGACCAATATTCCAGTGAAATGATATTAGATGAAACGCAAAACTCAAAGAATTTCTGATCATTTTAGGAATTATAGAAGCAATATTTACCATAGTAAGTTTAAATTTAGAAATATGAAATAAAATATTATCACTTTCATAATATGGAATATGAAAGAAAATAATATTTTTTATGAATATTGAAAGGAAATAACATCATTTACGAGAAAAATAATATCATTTACCTCAGTATAATACTCGATCTGACTGGAATATCGGATATTATGATGAGAAAAACTTGCACTGTTATAAACACTCAAAGTAGTCTAAATACTCACAAGAAATACGCTCAAAATTATAGAGAGAAAAATTTTCTGATTCTGGTGTGATTTTTATTTCTAACTAAGCACCCTATTTATAGGAAAATATCAGAACACCAAAGTTGACTAATGAAACCTCGGATGAATTTTCAAGCCTTACATTTTTGAAAATGTGCAGCACACCAACAAGGAATTCAAATTCCTCCACCAACCACATTTATATATATATATATAATATATATATATATATATATATATTAAAACATTATTAAAGAATTCCAATTCCATTTTTTTTCTCTTTCACCTCATTTTATTTTTATACCATAAAAATAATGTTATCATTTAAAATATAAAATTATATTATTATATTATCACATTATACTATTATAATGTAATATTATAATAATATATTTGAATAAACATTTTATCGGGGAAGATAAAATGCCAACTTTCAACAAATGTCTCATACTAAAAATTATTCCCTTTATATCAAAATTGAATAAATATATACTTATCATTTTATCAATAATTAATTATTATTCACAAATAATATTACAGAATCACAATAATGACAACCAGGTCGTTCCCATAAAAGAAGGGGCTTTCCGATAAGGATTTCTTCTTACTTGGCGCGCAATTAGATTAACTAACCCCTTTCCTTAACAGAATTTTCTAGACATTGCCAATAATGCTGTCTAATAATATTATTCAAATAATTTGAATTATTGATTTGATAATATAAAATACTGTGTAGCGGTTATTGAGACAATTATTGAATTAATAATATAAAATATCAACGTAGCAATTATTGAATCAATAATATAAAATATTGAACAGTAATTACTGTAACAATTATTGAATGAGTGACTTCTTACGTAAGAACCAATAATTCGAAATACTGTGCAATACCATGTGTTACTGTGCAACAACGCGTATTACTGTATTTTTATCATCGGGTATTTCAACAGTTTAACGGTAACAGTTTTACCGTTATTTTATAAAAAGGTTATTTCTGTCGCTTTCTATATCCGACATTCATTCCGTTGTGGGATCCACCAATGACTGCGCCGTCGTACGAATATTATCCGACAAAAAAGAATATTCCTCGACCAAACGAATATTTTCCGACACAACGAATATTTTATAACCACTTGCTTACTTTGTAATATTCGCACATCTCACGCATAACTTATCGCATTTTATCAAATCAACACCTTACTATTTCAAAATAATATATAAAGAAAATTAAATCTTTATTCATAAAAGTTGGGGTCTTACAATATTCTTTAAAAACATAAAAGATAAAAAAAATTGAGACTTTGATGGACAATTAGAGTATAAAAAGATAAAAGGTAATATAAGTAGATAAATAAAAAATGAATTAAACTTAAAAAATTCAAACCTTCGTGTGTAAGTGGGTCGAAAGCGAAAGCCAAAAATGTTATGAAATTCTTTTTCTTTTACACCAAGAAATCTCATATTTTTTTCTAATTTCAGTTTGTAGCATTAATTTTCATCTTTGAGAGACATGGTAGAAGAGGAAGGAAATTCTTTGCTTTAGAAGATTCTAAAATATCATATAAGATTTTGTAATATTTCTCAATATATTTCTAGATTCAATTAAATGTTAGTAGATATGGATGTTTTTTGATAGAAGGTGACGGTGGTGACTTAGCAGGGAAGATGATGAGAGATAGTATGTTTGGGGTTAGGGTATTTTGGACATTTATCTCAAAAATTTATAATTTTATTGGGTGTTCGCACATTTAAAGAGTGGAACACACGCATGGTCAATTTTGATGATAAATGTAACAGTTTCACTTAGCTTCAATATTACAAATGTGTTGACTTTTGAAACTCAGATAATCATGTGCGAAACGTGCAAAACTCAGGTAGTTAAGTGAAATTAACCCTAAATATAATGGTGTTTCAATTCCTAGGGGAAATTTAGCCTCATAGACTTAACTCACTTTTAGTAGTCCTCAATATTATAATTTTATGAAGGGAGTTGTTTGTGATACATTAGCAAAATATAGAAACTTTAAGGAGAAATTGAGTGACAAGTAAATTTCATTTTTGTTTATAGATCTTACCTTTTTTTTAAAGTGTATAGATCTTACATATGAATATACTCTCTTTGCTCTTTAAAAGATGACTTAATGTACACTTTTGTCTTTTTAAAAATGGCTTAAGGTACACTTTTTTCCTTGAAAATGATGACAATAAGTACATAATAGTGAGGTCCACTAGAATAAACAAACAAAGACTCATCGTTCTATATAAATTGTGTGAAGCAATTAAGGATATCTTTTCTTTTTATATATATAATTATTGGATCTCGATTGGCACATACTTCAGTGGGCTAGACCAATAGTCAAGCGTAATATTTATGGGTCCTTTACAATAATATACAATATTTAAAAATTAATTACAACAATAGTGCACTCATAAAATATTTACACAATTAATACACTTTCCATATTTATTTACAATATTAGTTCAATTAGGATTCCTTAAGTTAGGGAATTAGTATAGGATTCAATTCATAATAATAAGGAAACCTAAAATCAAGGAGAAATAACTGTCATAATTAATAATTCAAATTCAAATATCTTGGATCTAACAGCAAAAATAAATTCAAATTCAAATTCAAATATTCAAAATTTGACAACGTCATCTTTCTCCTCCCCTTAGCCGGTCATCTTCCTCCTCCCCTTCGCCGGTGAGACCCAATTTCATGTCAAAAAATAATAATAAGAACACTGCATAGGAATGAGAGAGATAAGAGAGTGATGTGTAATGTAATGTTGATAACCAAACCTTCGTACCAAGGTAACCAAACGTTTATACCAAGGTAACCAAACCTTTATATCAAGGTAATCAATCTACCTCCACACCTGCAATATGAATTGGTTACCTTGGTATGAAAGTTTGGCAACCAACTGCATGAAGGTTTGGCTACCAACTGCATTACATTCAAAATTAAGATTCGGTTACCTTGGAATGAAGGGTTGGTTACCTTTGTATGAATAATTGGTAACCAACTGCATGAAGTTTGGTTACCAACTACATCACATTCAAAATAAAATTGGTAACCTAATAAAACTGAATTGGTTACCTTCATACCAAGGTAAACAACACAGTCATACCAGTATGACTGTTTGGTTATCAACGTATGAGGTTTGGTTACAGGTGGAGTTGGAGTTGGAGAATGGACCGGTGGTGGAGGGGAAGCAACGGGTGGTGGAGGGGCCTCCACCACGGCCAGTGGCGGGGCCTCCACCGACGGCCACCTTAGATCGATTTGGGGGAGGAGGAGAAAGGGGGGCGGGAGGAGGCGGCGGAAGGGGAGGGGGAGGGGGAAGGGGGTGGGGTGGGGAGGGGGAGGGGGAGGGGGTGGGGTGGGGCGGGGGCGGGAGGAGGAGAAAGGGGGGGAGGACTGGAGGAGGGGATGGCGGTGGTAGGCGGAGGGAGGGGGTGGGGCGTGGGCGGGGGGAGGAGAAGGGAGGCGGAGGAAGGGGAAGGAGAGGGTGTGGGGCTGGGGCTGGAGCTGGGGCGGGGGAGGGAGGAGTAATGGCGGGGGTGGGGCGGCTGCCGGTGGAGCAGTGGCGGGGGGCGAAGGTGATGAAGAAGGTTGCGATGACGAAAGAGGAGGAAGAAGGCGACGACCGAAGAGGAAGAAGAAGGCGGATACTCCATTGATTCGTTAGATAAGAATATGGAGGTTGATAAGAGAGAGAAGATTTAAATCCCTACAATCATGGGTCATTATCAATAACTCATTAAATCAGTCAACTAAATAAAAGGGATAAGATTGCACTCTTTTTGTAATTAAATATTGCATATGCACTCTTTTTGTAATCATTTTGTTTATGCATTTTTTTTGTAATATTTTAGTAAAATGTACTATTATATGTAATTGTCCCAATATTTATTTGGGTTTGAGATTTTATTAGTAGTCCGATTTTAGAATTACTAATGTATTGGGTCTCATGTGATTGAGCCCATGGTATAGGAGGTAGGGTTTCTAGTAACTATAAAACTATTGTTTGGTGATGAAGAGAGAACGTGTGTGAGACACAGTATATTAATGAATCAGACAAACAAGACGAGCCAAATTGGTGAACTTGGATAATTTTGTTTTCTTATTTTTTCGTTCTTCTTTAATTTCTGTTTGATTGTGTTCATCATCCGATCTTAAATCTAACATTTGGTATCAGAGCTACTGGTTTGGGGGTTCTGGGAGAAGTGATTTAAGATGTCGAACACAGGTACATCAGGGATCGAGATCGATAAGTTTAATGAAAAAAGTTTTGAACTTTGAAAATTGAAAATGGAAGATCTACTCGTGGATAGGGATTTTTGGACAGTAATTGAAGATCCAAAGCCTACTATCACCGCTTAGAATGTGGGGATGTCTTCGATTGAAACAGAGTTAAAGGAGAAGATCGTTAAGTGGGAGAAGTTAGATCGGAAGGCTCGTGACTTGATCCGACTATGGCTTGTTGATAACGTCTTGATTAATGTTTATGCGAAAAAGACTACGTAGGATCTCTAGACAAAATTGAAAACCCTTTATCAAAGTAATCATTGGTTAATAAATTATTTCCTAAGAAGAAGTTGTATAAATTTCGTATCGACGATGGAAATTTGTTTTTTGCAAACTTACATGAATTCAATACCTTGATTAGCAGTTATCATCTATAAGTTGTGATATTAATGAGTGATTATGATAAAGCTATTACTTTGCTTTGTTCATACCTAAGTCGTGGGATAATTGGATTCTTGCAGTTGGTAGTGGTACTACAGAACTGTGATTTGAGGGATTATTTGAGCTTTATTGTCTGAGGATATATGACGACATATTATGGAAAGTTCAACCAAGCAGGCTTTGTTGGTCAAAGGGCGAAATATGGATAGGAATTCAAAGAAGTCTGAAAGCAGGTCCAAGTCGAGAGGAGATCTAAGAGTACAGACATGAAAAAGATTAAATGTTGGAAGTGTAATTAGTTTGAGCATATAAAGAAAGACTGTAAGAGTAATGGTGGAAAATCTGCTAATGAGAAGAATGATTCGGGTAATAAGGATGAAGCCACTAGGGACTTAAATGTAGTAGTTGTTTGCGTAGCCCAAACAAATTATGATGTTTGGTACATTGATATAGGAACATCATATATTGTAAGACCCCAACTTTTATGAATAAAGATTTAATTTCCTCTATACATTATTTTGAAATAGTAAGGTGTTGATTTGATAAATGTGGTAAGTTATGGGTGGAATGTGCAAAATTTACAAAGTAAGCAAGTGGTCATAACATATTCGTTGTGTCGGAAAATATTCTTTTGTCGGAGAATATTCGTACGACGGCGCAGTCATTGGTAGACCCCACAACGAAATAATTATCGGATATAGAAAGCGACAGAAATAACATTTTAACGGCAAAACTTTTACCGTTAAACTGTTAAAATACCCGATGATAAAAATACAATAATACGCATTGTTGCAAAGTAGCACTACGGTATTACACAATATCTTTGATTATTGATGCTTACGTAAGAAGTCACTCAGTATTTAATAATTGCTACAGTAGTTGTTGCACAATATATCATATTATTGATTCAATTATTGTCACAGTATCATCTGCATAATATTTTATATTATTAAATCAATAATGGTCAGTCATATTATTTAAATGATATTATTAGATAGCATTATTGGCAATGTCTAGAAAGTTCTGTCTAGAAAAGGGGTTAGTTAATTGCGCGCCAGTAAGAAATTTTTTTTATCGGAAGGCCCCCTTTTTTCTGGGAACGACCTGGTTGTTATTATTGTGATTCTGCAATATTAATTTAAATAATAATTGATGAATGGTTGATAAAAATATTTTCATTGTGTTGGAAATATTAATGTTAGTAGAAATCGACATTTATTTCGATAATAGTTGATTTTCGGATGTTAAATTGACCAAACGGAGAATTAATCGGATAAATGATCAATTAATGGGTGGTTAACATGTGGGATCCACTTATTGGTGGATAATAAATAGTTGGTGGGTAGTTGCAGGGGTGGAGGTGCAAGATTTATAAACTTGAGGGACTAAATTAAAAATTTAGGCAAAGATGGATGTACTAAAGTGTAATTAACCAACTTTTTTCTAGCCTATAAATAACAAGCTAATTTCATTCATTTCTTACCATTCTTGAAGAGCAAAGTTATAATAGTGAGAAAAATTATAGAGAGAGAAAGAGAAAGAGTATTTTGCTACTACACTATTCCAGTATCCAATCTTCTACTGAGGTAAGGGGTATTATTTCTTTTATATTCATAAAGGATGCTATTTTCTTTCAATACTCGTAAGGGTTGTTACTCTATTCTTTATTGATCTGTGGGAGTAACCTGTCTACGCGGATTACCGCATGCATGGTGAATAACCCTTTGTATTCATTCTTTATTGATCTGTGGGAGTAACCTGTCTACGCGGATTACCGCATGCCTGGTGAAAATCCTTTTGTATTCATTCAATTCCTTAATAATCTGTGGGAATAACCTGTCTACGCGGATTACCGCATGCGTGGTGAATCACCCTTCGTATTCATTTCTATTAAATTGTGGAAATGATCTGTCTACGCGGATTACTGCATGACGGGTGAAAATCCAATTACAGTTTCGTATATTCATTCATACTCGTACGAAATATTATTTCACTGGAATATTGGTCTGAACTTGTTATGAAATTTTCATCTTTTCATGACAAGTTACTATTCACGAGTTACTATTCACGGTAAAAAAAATAATATATTTTTTTAATCTTTGATTGGATCCAAGTTTTGAACTTCATTCTTGAATTTTGCTCCACAATTGATTATTATGGAGTATTCATGAACTTGGATAAACTAAATTACGAATTCCTAATTTTTGTCATTTATCTCACTGGATTCGTTTTTATATTATTTTTCATCATCCTCAGTCTTAAATGATGATACAAATGAATATCTTTGGACTGTAGTGCAAAGATGAATGATTATTTGATGAATATCTTTGGCCTGTAGTGCAAAGATGATTACCTGATGAATATCTTTGGCCCGTAGAGCAAAGATGGACAGGTGTTGAGATGAACATGACCACTGGTGATACAAATGAATATCTTTTGCCTGTAGTGCAAAGATGAATATTTGATTCGAGATATATATTGATTGCTGTTACAGGGATAAAATATTGATGATGGACTTTAAATCATAGAAGATAGTAAACATCATTCTCTACTTAACTCTTCTAATGAATTGTTATTTTTGCTGCAGTTGTTGATCTAAAACTTATTGTCCATAATATTTTATCTGATTTGTTGAAGACTAACGATAATTTATTGTTCATTATCTTAGTCATAATATTCTTTACTGGACTAGTTGAGCTCACCCTTTTCTACCATTGTTCTCTCAGGAAATGAGAATATTGCGGGTACTAGTCGGAAAATGGAGTGATGGTCTGAGTTAGAGCTGTAGAAGTCCTCACTATATATTTTTTTTAATAGCGTGATAATAAATGTAATGAGGACTTAGTTTGAATGTTAATATTTTGTACATGTCTGTATTGACACTCACAGTTGTGTGGTCGTATTTTGCACGACTGTTTGATATAAAAGATTGTGTTTGGATTCTGTACTATATATTTGGCGACTAAGAATGGGTTGGGTTGATTGGACCAATTCTGGGGGAATCACATATATTGTCAGTATGAAACATTCAATGGGGGAAATGTCATGACGGGTAACGACACATCAGTGAATATTGCTGGTCGTGGGAAGGTGAAGCTCAAGATGCATGAT
This sequence comes from Panax stipuleanatus, assembly GCA_020205555.1. NCBI lineage: Eukaryota > Viridiplantae > Streptophyta > Magnoliopsida > Apiales > Araliaceae > Panax > Panax stipuleanatus. Next base: position 133,525,990 of record CM035124.1, read on the forward strand.
GGTACTATTAAAATACTTCCAAGGGTTATGCATATTCTTGGTCTTATTAGGAATTTGATATCTATTAGCACAATGACGGGTGGAGGAGTTAACTTTAGCTGTGATAAGGATTCATACAAGATGACTCGTGGTTTAATGGTAATTTCACATGGAAGAAGATATGCATGGTACTTTATATAAGATGATGGGGAGTACCATAAAGGGGCAATTTGGAGTCTCATTTAATTTATTATGAGAAGGAAGAAAATTCAAAGAACAATTTGTCCATGTTGTGGCATCAACAGTTGTGGCACATTAGTGAGAATGGGTTGTCTATTATAGCATCAAAACAGCTGGTGGAAGGTGTTCCAGATTGCTCCATGAGATTCGGATTTTGTGAGCATTTGTATTGGAAACAAAATATAGTCAAGTTCAAGTCCACTGCTGTAAGACCCCAAATTTTATGAATAAGATTTAATTTTTTTTATATATTATTTTGAAATAGTAAGGTGTTGATTTGATAAATATGATAAGTTATGGGTAAAATGTGCAAAGTTTACAAAGTAAGCAAGTGGTTATAAAATATTCGTTGTGTCGGAGAATATTCGTTTGGTCGAGGAATATTTTTTTTGTCTGAGAATATTCGTACGATGGCGCAGTCATTGGTGGACCCCACAACGGAATGAATGTCGGATATAGAAAGCGACAGAAGTAATCTTTTTATAAAAATAACGGCAAAACTGTTACCGTTAGTACTGTTGAAATATTCGGTGGTTAAAATACAGTAATACGTGGTGTTGCACAGTAGCACACAGTATTGCACAGTATTTCGAATTATTGATTCTTACGTATGAAGACACTTACTCAATTATTGTTACAGTAATTACTGTTCAATATTTTATATTATTGATTCAATAATTACATAATATTTTATTGGTTCAATATTTGCTACGTTGATATTTTACATCAATAAGTGCTACTTTGCTATTTTATATTATTGATTCAATAATTGTCATTGCACATTATTTTAAATTATCAAATCAATAATTTATATTATTTGAATAATATTATTAGATAGCATTATTGGCAATGTCTGAGGAAGTTCTGTTTAGGAAAGGGGTTGATTAATTGCGCGCAAGTAAGAAGAAATCCTTATTGGAAGGCCCCCTCTTTCCTGGGAACGACTTGGTTGTCAGTATTGTAGTTCTGTAATATTATTCGTGAATAATTAATTTTTGATATATATGATAAGGAAATATTTATTCAATATAGATTTAAACGGAGGAATTTTTAACATGTGACATTTGTTGAAGTTGGTATTCTATCTTGTCCGATAAAATAATTCATTCAAATATATTATTATAATATTATATTATAGTAGTATGATGTGATTATATAATAGTATGATTTTTATAATTTGAATGATAACATTATTATAGTAAATTCATGATATAAAAGTTAAACGAGGTGGAAGAGTGCAACTTGAATTTGAACTCTTATGATACAAACAATGATGTCATCGGAGCGATGAGGTAAGCAATGATGTCATCGGAGCGATGAGGTAAGCAATGATGTCATAGATCGATGATGTAAGCGATGATGTCATAAATTATGGCGAAAAGACTATTTTACCCTTACTCTGCCGAGCCTATAAATAGAAGCTCATTTATTCATTATTTCTCACCAATTCACTAAAGCTATAGAGAGAGAAAGTATAGATAGAATAGGAGAGAAAGAAGAAGAGTATTCTGCTATTACGCTAGTGCAGTCTCCAAATTTTAAGGTAAGGGGTATTATTTCTTTCGTATTCATGAAGAGAGTTATTTTCTTTCAATACTCGTAAGGGTTGTTATTCCATTCTTTATTATTCTGTTGGAATAACCTGTCTACTCGGACTATTGCATGCATGGTGAAATTCTGTTGTTATTCTGTGGGAATAACCTGTCTACGCGGACTACCACATGCCTGGTGAATAACCCTCCGTATTCAGTAGTTATTAAATTGTGGAAATAATCTGTCTGAGCGGACTACCGCCAGACGGGTGAAAATTCAATTGCAGTTTCGTATATTGTTTCATTTCAGATTCCTAACTCTAAACTTACTACGGTAAGTATTGCTTCTATAATTACTGAAATGATCAGATATTACTTGAGTTTTGCGCTTCATCTAATATTATTTCACTGGAATATTGGTCTGAACTTTCTTGTGAAATTTTTATCTTTTCATGTCGAATTACTATTCACGAGTTACTATTCACGGGATACTATTCACGATAAAAAAATATTTTTTTTCTTCCAAATCATCTTTGATTGGATCTAGGTTATGATCTTCATTCTTGAACTCTGGATAAATTCTATAATATTTGTCATTTATCTCACTGGATTCGTTATTCGTATTATTTTTCATCATCCTCAGTTCTAAATGGTGATATAACTGAATATTTTTGGACTGTAGTGCAAAGATGAATAATTACGTGATGAATATCTTTGGCCTGTAGTGTAAAGATGAATGATTACTTGATGAATATCTTTGACCCGTAGTGCAAAGATGGACAGGTGTTGAGATGAACATAACCGACTGATGATACAAATGAATATCTTTGGCCCGTAGTGCAAAGATGGATATTTGATTCGAGATGTATATTGATTGATGTTACATGGATAAAATATTGATGATGGACTTTTAAATCAAAGAAGATAGTAGACATCATTCTCTACTTAACTCTTCTAATGAATTGTTATTTCCGCTGTGAATATTGATCTAAAACTTGTTGTTCATAATATTTTATCTGATTTATTGAAGGCTAACGATAATTTATTTTTCATTATCTTAGTCATAATATTCTTTACTGGGCTAGTTGAGCTCACCTTTTTCTTTCATTGTTCTCTTCAGGAAATGAGAATACCGCGGGTACTAGTCGGGAAATGGAGTGATGGTCCGAGTTAGAGCTGTAGAAGTCATCAATATTTTTTTATTTAAAATAGTGTGATAATAAATGTAATGAGGACTTAGTTTGAATGTTAATATTTTCTATATGTCTGTATTGACACTCATAGTTGTTTGGTCGTATTTTGCACGACCGTGTGATATGAAAGATTGTATTTGAATTTTGTTGAGTGTATTTGGCGACTCAAAATGGGTTGAGTATTGAACCTATTTTGGGGGCGTCACAGCTGCCACTAGAGCGACTAGAGTGCTGGATTTGATTCACAATGATTTATTCAGGAAAACTCCAAAAGCATCTCTTGGGAAATGAAAGCACTATGTTTCTTTGTAGATGATTTTTGAGGTATGCTTAGGTTTATTTTATTAGAAGGAAGTTTGAAGCACTTGACACGTTCCGAGAGTTTAAGGCACTAGTTGAGAATTGGTTCAATAGAAAGATAAAGGATCTTAATTAGAACTGATAATAGTAGAGAATACTTTTTAGTTGACCAGTTTGTGCTAAGCAGAACATTACAAAACATAATATAATTTGAATGACACCTCAACAAAATGGTGTGACTGAGAGGTTAAATCAGACACTCATGGATAAGGTAAGGTGTATGCAGATTTAGGCAGACTTGGAGCCTGAATTTTGAGCAGAGGCAGTAGCTACAAGATCATGTTATTTGAAGAACCAGACACCTACATCTACATTGAAGGATCTAACTCTTTTTGAGGTATTATTTGGGAGGAATCCTAGTATGTCTCATGTTTTAGTGCTTGGTTGTGATGCGTATGTGCATGCATCGAAGGAAAAAATGAACAAGCTTGATTTCAAGTCTGAGAAATGCAAGTTCATTGGCTACAAAGAAGGTGTCAAAGGGTACAAGTTGTGAAATCTAAAGACAAAAATAGTTTTTTATAGCAGGGATGTGGTTTTTTAGAGAAACATAAAGTGATCCAGTTGTAGATATATAAGTCTTCTGAAGAACTTGATTGTGTGCAGATTGATGTGAGCATGGGAAAGCAGGTGGAAGCTGAAAATCCACAGTTGAATACAGATTTTAAGCAAATAATGAACCAGTTGAGGTATAACAAGATGATTTGCAAAATAAAGAATATAATGATACAGATGTTGAGGCTGGGGAAGAAGTTGAACCTATATTGAGGAGGTCCACACGGGTTCGAAGATAATCTATCAAGTATTCACTTAGTGCGTATCATGACTGTACATGTCATTAGTGATGAACCTTGTACAGTTAAGGAGGCAAGAGTGTCGGAGGAGTCAAATCAGTGGGAGCTTGCTATGAACGAGGAAATACGGTCACTCGATAATAATCAAACCTGGTGTTTTGTTAAATTGACTAAGGGTTGAAAAGCGATTGGGTGCAAATGAGTGTTAAAGAAGAAGACAAATGCGGATGGAAAGGTAGATAAGTATAAAACGCGACGGATGGCAAAATGGTACTCTCAAATAGAGGGAGTTGATTATGATGATATCTTTTCTCTAGTAGCAAAGTTAACATCCATCCGAACAGTTCTATTTGCATCAGCTGTTTATGATCTAGAGGTTGAACAAATAGAGATGTCAAAACAACATTTATTCATGGAGACTTAGAGGAGGAGTTTACATGAAGCAACCATGTGGTTTTTAAGTCAAATGCAAGAAGGGTTTAGTGTGTAAATTGAAGAAGTCCTTGTATGAACTTAAGCAATCTCTAAGGGCGTGATATCAAAAGTTTGGTTCTTACGCTTTACAGTTTGGATTCACGCGGTGTCAAGCTAATCATTATGTCTGTGTGAAAAGGTTAGGTGACAACTTTATTGTTCTAACCTTGTATATTGATGATATTTTTTTGATGTTGTTGATTGGAATGATCAAGTCTATGAAAGGTTTGTTGGCCCAACAATTTTATATGAAGGATCTTGGGCCAACAAATTTCATCTTGGGTATGCATATACACAGAGATCGTAAAAATCAAAAATTGGTGTTAGGGCAGAAGAAGTACATTTAAGGAGTGTTGAAGAAATTCAACATGGTTGACTGCAAATCGCGCGGTTGGAACTTCTATGGCTATATAAAAACAAAATTGTATGCTGATCAATGTCCTAAGACCGAGGAGAAAAGGAGGAAATGACTTATATTCCATGTGCAAGAGTAATTGGTAGCTTGATGTATGCACTGGTACGGTGTGTACGAGACCTGATATTGCCCAAGCAGTGGGAGTATTGAGTAGATACATGTCCTAAGAAAGAGCATTGAATTGCTATTACAAGAATTCTCAAGTATCTTTCTAGTACTTCTGATTTTATATTGCATTTTGGAGATAAAAGAGATATGATGAATCAACCTGGGTCAAATCCCGAGTTAGTCTAGAACAAATCTCTGGTCAAATCCCAAGACAGAATCGAATCAAATCTATCCAAATAAGGCCTTAAATCACTGACTCAATATTGTCTTTTTGGTTTATTTTAACCCACCACAGGCTCACCCAAAAGGTCATAACTGAAGGTACTATTGTTAGTAACTTAATTAATTCCTTATACACATAATTTTTTTTACATATCTTTCGATATGGGACTGAGGTGTTACAAACTTTCCCATTTAAATTTTTGACGTCCCCGTCAGAACCAATCACACACACGATCCACAGATCTTTGCCTCTCTAGGCATTGTGGGATAATACCGGATGACTTTGTGTTCCCCACCTCCGGACCTCTCCTCTCTCCATTATGGGATAATACCACCCGGCCTTTGTGTCCTCACATTCGCAATCCGATTGGATAACCCAACCCGAGCTTTTGAGAGTTGACTCTCATACCATATGAAACAACTTGGTTTAAATCCTGAGTCCGGAACAAATCCCAAGTCTGAATCGAATCAAATCCATCCAAATAAGGCCTTAAACCATTGGTTCAATAATATCTTCTTGGGTTATCTTAGCCCACCACATGCTCACCCGAAAGGTAATGATCGACTGAATGTATTATTGTTAGTAACTTAATTTCTTATAAACAAACAAATTTTTCTCATATTTTTCGATGTGGGTCTGAGGTGTTATATATGATGAATTTTGAGGTGGTAGGATATGTGGATGCTTATTGGGGTACTTGGAGACGTTGATAACATGAAATCAACAAATGGTTATGTATTCAACTTGTTTAATTGTTCTGTGAGTTGGATGAGCATAAAACAAAGTGTTGTTGCATTGTCATCCACTGAGGCAGAATACATAGCACTTACTTATGCAAGTAATTAAGGTAACAATGTGGATTCACAGGTTGTGTGTCGAGCTTGATTTTAAGCATAATTAAGGCAGTGAAGTTGAAGTGCGACAATCATAGTGCTATTTACTTAGCAAAAAATCCTGCATTCCATTCATAGTCGAAGCATAATGATATTCAATATCACTTCATGAAGAGAAGATTGATGAGAAATTGATTTTTTTGGAGAAAGTTGACACAATAATGAACAACGCAGACTTCTTAACTAAGGAAGTTAATTTGGCGATGTTTGAGTGATGTACATCTAAGGTGGGTATCAAAAAGTATATAAAATAATTTTAAATTTATATATATATATATATATATATATATAATAAAAAATAAAATTAGAATATTATTACAACGAATGAATGAAATCATAAAGTATATAATTATGTAGATTTAGTACTATATATATTACTTTGCTCACCAAATTATTTAAATAAAAGATTATGTATTAAAAATGAAAAAATAAAAAATTGCAAGCATTTATAAGGCAAAAAGAGATTTTAATAGGCATTGTTTGACATTTGAATAAAAAAATTACGAGCAAAAATAAGAACATCAACCAGCTGCACACAACACAACACAACACACAACACCACACCACACCTACACTTGATATTAATCCTAAGACTAGACAATTTTCCTCTTTCACATTTTTAGTTATTCCACTAATTAATTGTTTCACCAAATAAATAAATAAACTGATTTATATTAGGAGATATTAATTAGATGTAAATTGACTCTTTATTTTCTCGAGCTAACTTCAGGCAACAACAACATATATATATATATATATATATATATATATCAAATCCTTATGTCTGATAGTATACATTCATATTTACATATGATATGAACGGCCAGCAGTATATAACGTGCCAATGCCATTCACTTGGCAGTTAGCCTAAACAGCATGAAGTATATATTTAGTTTTGTTAGGTAAGCTAACCTTTTGAATTAGCTCAACTCCCATGCACCCAACCTAGCTACCTAAAAACTTGATGAATTAATTAGTATAAAATCATATCCCCGGCAGACCACATGATCACATGCATCATTCCATCGATCATTTCAGTAGTATAGTACTGCTAATAATTAATCCATTAATTATTAATGGCTGCAGCAGTGGAGAAATCATCAGTACTGGAACGTGCCGGAGCTGAAATTGTGTACGGAGAAGAAGAATGCTATCAGCAGTCTATAGAGCTCCTTGAAGAGCTGGGATTCCCCAGAGGTGTACTCCCCCTGCAAGATCTTGTTGAATGCGGGAGAGTTCAGGAGACCGGATTCGTGTGGATGAAGCAGAAGGCCCCTTACGAGCATTTCTTTGCGGCAACCAACACCCGAGTCAGCTACGGCGTTGAGGTCACTGCGTATGTAAGCAAGAACAAGATGAAGAAGATGACTGGGGTCAAGAGCAAGCAGCTGCTTTTATGGGTACCCATTGTTGAGATGAGCATCCAAGATCGTCCTCCTCCTGCAGCAGCTACCCACAAAATTTATTTCAAGACCCCACTGGGTATCGGAAAGTCTTTTCCGGTTACTGCTTTCATGACTACTCGTACTGAAGACCAAAAACACATGCAAGTACCAGCTGGACGACAAACTCAATCAAACAGTAACCTAGCTATCTAGCTAGCTAATATCTATATCTATATCTATTAATAATTTGTTGCTTGCTTGCTTGCTGCTCAACTAGCTAGTACATATTTTGTGTGATTTGATCTTGATTCGTTTAGAATCATGATCAACTTCTTGATCATTTACACAACATATATATACAGTGTCCTAGCTAGAGATTTTAAGCCGGCGGCAATAACAGCGGCTCTCTTCTCTCCTCTCCTCTCGTCTCCTCCTCTATTTCTATCAGACCCTCCAATATACAGACCTTCTCTGTTATTTATTTCGTTTCACAAATAGAAAAATATTGAAAAGATCAAACAGGTCTATTACTCTTTTTAAAAAGAGTATAAAAATAGTTATTTTTGTAGTGATGAGTATAAATTATCATCATATTTTAATATAGTGTGGTTAATGTTAACCTAACAACTTATTCACATGAGATAGATATAGAACAAAAATACATATTTAATATTGATAAATTTTATAAATAAAGTTATTTTTGTGAAACGAAATAATTATTATTTTTAAATAACAGAAATACTCCTTTCGTTTCAAAAAAAATAAATTCTATCACTTAGTTATATTCATGTATATAATGCCATTATTAATGAATGAACACCTTATTATTTTAAAAAGTATACATATATAAAATGAAAAGTAGTGAGTGTTTGCAAAATTTATAAATGGAACTCTCTTTTTTTCTTTTGCAAAATAGATAGATTATATAATAAAGTTTGTTAGACGACCTGCCTCCAAAAGTGTCAAAAAGATGCAAAAAATCTAGGTAAATTAGTATTTCTTCTTTTTTAAATTAGAGATTCATTTCTTTGACCATTTTAAAATTACAAACGGATAAAAATTTATTAATATGTCAGTATTTATATTATGTGTAGGCTTACTTAATTATAAAGTTATATATATTTTTTAATTTTTTTTTCTTCTTCTTCTCGGACCTCGCCATTGTCGGATTTCATGCTGGACCCAACCACATACCTATTACATACTAATTTTTCCGACGGCTGGAGGGTCCGTGGACCCTTCCTGGACCCCCCCTCCCTCCGCCCCTGTATATATATTTAATTTAAAGCTATATAACCTCCATTATTTGTGGTACCTTAATTTTTTTTTTTTTTATAGTATCATTAATTAATTAATTAATATAATTTTGTGTCAATGCCTAGCTATACTTGTTTATGATCAGTAGTACTTAAGTGCTACAATTATTTAATTGTCGTCTGTTTGCATGGATAATGCACCCTTAATTTTCTTCCGTATTCAGTTTCATTAATCGTGTTGGTTTTAATTTTGTACTAAATTGTTGTACAGCATTTTCATCTTGTAACAAGTCAGAAAATGTACACCAACAATAACTTGTTAATAGTATAGTATTTTATTTATTTTTAACACCTCCATTTTAGAGGGATACATGTACAAATAAAATGAATTACATAATCATCTAAATAAATTTTGAATAGCTAGCTCAATATAAAATTAATAATATATCACAGACAGCTAGACTCTATGCGTGAGATCAATACAAATATCATAATATTTAAAGCGAGAATAAAATCTCACAATAAAAAGAAAAGAAAATTCATAATAAGCGGGGATTATACAAAAAAAATTTATTTGCAAAATTTACAAATCCTCCCTCCTTTTTACAAAAAAGATTTCCACTTACAATAAATAAATAAAAATTAAATAATTATTGCACAGAAATTCGTGATTTTATAATTTGAACTTAAGGATATGATTTTCCATTTAAGATTTGAATTTTTTTATATAAAATAACAGCACCCGACCGGTGACACGCGCATTGTGTATAAATTATGAAAATAAAGTAATTTTATAAAATTTGGAGAATTAAACATAATGATAAAAAAAAATATAAACATGACAAAATAATAATATATATATCTAAAATTATAAGGGCAAGAGAGTAAAAAGAAAGAAAAAGAAAAGAAAAGAGTAGGTTGATACAAAATCACCAAACCTCAATAGACATATCTATATTTATATTGTAAAGTCTCCATGGAAGTTTTGGTGAATTTGTGTCGCTCTTTACTTTCTTCTTTTGCCCTTACAATTGTAACTATACTATTATTTTAATTTTTAAAATAAAATATATTTCTATTTAATATTTTAAATTTTATAAAAACATAATTTACTGAAACGCGTGTGCTACTGCAGTAGATATAGATTATTACTTACTACTTGGGAAAAAAGGTAAATTTAAAAATAGAGAATGAGTTGTAGTGCATACTAAGTACTAGTAACTATCCTGTCTTTTACCTCCTACCCACTGCTGACTCCGCAACAAAAAAGCCACCAATCAATGGCCAGAGTCGCCACCTCCTCCTTGGGCTCTGCAGACCCTATATCCTCTTTCCTCCACTCCCGTCGCCTTTCAGCCAAAACAAACTTCCCCTCCGCTGTCAACGTCAGCAACGCCGACGCAATGCCCGATCACTCTCTCATCCATCCGTCAGTCGAAGTCGTCGGCGGAGGTCGCGAATCATTATTCCTCCCAGCATTTAAGAGCTTGAACTTGAACCGCCCATACCATCCCTATCCGGTGATTGGTTGGAACCGCCACCTGGAGACCATATTCGCTTCCTTCTTCCGATCTCTTCCCGACGTCAGGTTCCGGCGTCAGTGTCTCAGGACCAAGGACGACGGCTCCGTTGCTCTCGATTGGGTCTCCGGTGACGATTCACTCTTGCCTCCCCACTCTCCTGTCCTCATTCTGCTGGTGCGTCTCCCTCAATTTCTCCTCTCTCTCTCAGCAAAAGTTGTACTATTAGGGCTATATTCACCACGTGGTTGGTGCTACTTGTATATATGCATATATCATTTCATGTAACTGAATTCGAATTGCATAATCCAGGAAACTGATGGATAAATAATAATTTCACATTTGGTTGGTAATGTGGTAGTCTCGATCACTCCTTTCGTCCCACAGTGGACTCCCATTTGACTTTTGTAGGAAGTCAGTGAAAACACAATTTTTCTCAGTACAAAATTCAATCTTTAAACATAATACTCCCTCCATTTCCAAATATAAGATCAAGTGATCAACTTACTGGAAATGTAAAAATTAAGGAATAACTTAACCTCTTCAGAAATGACACACTCATTTATATATATATTTATACTTCCAGTAGTCATTTTGATACTTTATTTTGGAACAAAACTAAAAATCAATTTTATCTTATTCGGTTATACTCGTTCCGTTCCATATTATTCGATCAATGTTGACTTTGTAAAGTCAACTTAAGAAATTTTTAAACTCAAAATTGATATAGATTTTTTTAATTTTAATCAATACAATGAATTTTGTAAACTATAAAAAAGGATTACTCATTGGAATGGAGGGAGTATTAAAAAGACTAGTAGTTAGATACCGTTCGGGCTGTTGGCAAAACTTTAACATGTGTAGAAGAGTCAAATGGGTCTCGCAATTAAGGGGAGGAGGGAGTACTAGACTTAAAACTTATTGGTCTGTTGTGAGTTATGGCACCTTATCAGTATAACTCCAAATGTACTCATCCTATAGTTAGTCAAGAAATGCGGTATACCTTATAATAATATTGAGGAAGATTGGATGCAGCCAGGTTTAACAGGGGGAAGTGAGGATTCATATGTAAGGCATATGCTAATAAGAGCCAGAAGCAAAGGATGGAGAGTTGTGGTGTTTAACAGCCGTGGCTGTGGTGACAGCCCTGTTACTACATCCAAGGTATGATTTCTTTATTCTGATTTTTTTTTTAAAACCAATTCTTTGTAGGAAGTTAATTTCTCTCATAATTCAAATACTTTGCGACTTCAGCCTTCATTATTATTAAATCAACTAACCAGCTTGTGCCATCTCAATTGAGATGGCTGCATGCATTGTTGCCTATCATGGGTGTTGGGACGGCTGTTGGTTAATACCCTACTATCAGCTGGGCATTTGGTACTTTTTCTGATGAAATAATTAACATGCTGGGACTGGCACAAGTTAATCCAAGTAATGTCCATTTTTCATTATTCAACTATTTAGGCTCGAATGGCAAACTGCTGAGTTTGTATAAACTTTAAGTCGGCGGTCATTTTTCTTATTTCATGGACTGTTCTGGTACAAATAGAATAATTGTGCGACTGTGTTCTATGAAGCCTGGACTGATCAAAGCATTTTTCTTCAACTTTCTTATTTTGCAGTTATATTCTGCTGGATTTACTGAAGATCTTCGTGAAGTAGTGACACTTGTGGGCTCTCGGTACCCAAAAGCTAAGTTATATGCTGTTGGTTGGTCTATTGGAGCTAATATTCTTGTTCAATACTTGGGTCAGGTAGGATAACATAATTTCGTTATATTTTCTGTTGTTTGCTTTACTATTAATCCTGTGTATATTGATATGAGAAAATCTAAAGTAGTGTTATTTGAAGTAATTGGGTCTCTGATATTTCAGTCTCGTTTGGTTGCAAAGCATTTTCATATTTCGTCCTTTAGTCTATTTTAAATAGTCTCAAGTTTCTAAGTTGATTCAACTAGTTTGCCAACATTTGTGACTCCTATTAAGACCTTACTACTAGTTGCCCACTTTCTTCATTTTTTTGCAGTATGAGTTTTGTTAGTATGTGATTCCCCGTCTAGGGCTCTTAAAACCTCCATCTTTTAGGATTTCAATTAGTGTAGCTGACACCCTAGAGAAGTTAACATGAGACTTGAACTTGTGATGATAGGAAGGATCACTTGGTTGGGTGAAAAATGGTGTCTATGTAAGCTAGAGGGGGGGGGGGGGGGTTGCGTAATTTGATTCTTAAGAATGTTACTCTGGTTGATAAATGACTTTGGAACCTCATTCCATTTGGCACAAGATTATTAGGAGCTAGTTCGATATGCATATGAATGGGTGAGATGCTAGGCTAGGAACTGATGTTACTAATGCAAGTCCTTGGATATTCATATCCCAAAGGTTATACTTTATTTATTTGACATTTGAGATATGGGGTTGGGGATGGTCATCAAATTCAATTTTGGGAGGATTTTTGTTCTCTTGCTTTTTATTTTTTTTTCCCCCCGACTTGTTCTTTTGTTTCTAAAATATTTTGATTGGCTTTGTAAATTTGTAAAGGCAAGGTCCATTCCAAAGTTGAGGTTTTTGTGTGGTCTCTAGTTTTACAAAGATTGAGTACTATAGTAGTGATCTTTATCAAGATCGCATGCCTTACAAAGTTCTATCTTCGGACATTTATTTTATGTACAAGCTAAGTAATGAGATACATGCTCATTTATTTAGGTATTTCCTGTTACTCGAGGCTTGTGGAGCTTTCTCTTCGAAGTGATAGGAGAGGAGTGGGTATGCGCTGCTTTGGTGGAAGATATATTGCTAATTTGTTTTTGAGGATTTGAAAGCAAGATGGATGCCAAAATTTTATGGACGTGTGCCTTTCCTATTTTATGGAGAATTTGGAATGAGCGTAATGCTACATTGTTTAGAGCTAGTTGTTCATCTTTTAACTATTGAATGATATAGTTATTTTTGCATCTCTTTGGGCTTTTGCTATGGGTAGACCAATACGGGTGGGCCAAAAAGGACTGCTACAAAAGTGAGGCCCATCGCCCATGGCACAATGGGTTGGGCCGACCTACAGACTTTTGCATTTTTTGTTTTTACTTGAATTTTAAAAAAAAGCTCACTATAATGTGAATATATCATATATGATGTTACGATCTATTTTCTTTTAATAGATGAGATGGAATAAAATTATATATTATCATTTTAATTTGTTAAAATCACTATTAAGTGCTCAAATTTCTATTAAAATCAAACTTGACACCATAATTTGACAATATCTTAAATCAATCCCTAAACTTTCACTTTTTATTAGTATAAGATTAATTTTATTATAATACACAATAATAGACTTGATATTTTTTACCAATGTAAAAAGGAAGAATGAAATTACACTTCCTAGGGAAGCGGTCTAGAAAAACGCAGAAAAACGCCTAGGTCCCAATTACAAAGCATAGGCGCTTGAAGGTCCCTTTGCCACGTAGGTCCTCCTAGGCCCTAGTGCTTTTTAGAGCACTGAAAATTACACATTGTTCATATATCATATGCAAATAATCCTTCAAGCAACAATATCCAAATTTTAATAGTGGTATTACATCATTTGAAAAATATCAAAAATTTAAGAGTAAGATTAAACAAACCTTTGAAAATATAGTTGCTTTTGTTTGGATGATGTGATAACGCTATTACATCATCCAAACAGAAGCAACATTGTTTCATTTACTTCTAAACTCCTAATTTGCTTATACTTCATAGCTAAGTTATTAGTAGAAACTATAAAGTAAGGGTTAAACTTGAGTAGTGTTGCAGTAATTGCATTCATGGAGTGAATTGGAGTTTGGATGTTATTAAAGAACGGGCGGGCAAAGAAGGCCTAGTTTTATTGGTCTTAAAAGTATATCGACCGGGCCAACCGACGGGCTTGGGCCGTTTTTGCTAGGTCTAGCTATTGGGGCTTTTAGAGATATCTCTGCACTGATTTATGTAGAGATTGGAGGGCTGCACTTTTTTAAGTGTTCTTTTGTTTTTGATGGGTGGACTTCTTGTTCCCCCCATTTATTTTATCTTGTCATTTCTGTTAATAAAATTACTTCTTTTATCAAAAAAAAAGGTCTCCTTCCTACTAAAGAAGTTACAGACATAAAACTGTTAAACAACAAACTATCTAATATCTAATATCTAAACTTCTTTTGAGGACCTAAATGTGACAAGCTGGTTATCTAATATCTTTTATCACTTCGTTTCCTCTCTCTCTCCCAGTCCATTTTTTTTGGCAAAAACTATTTTCGTTTCCACTTTGTCGCTCACTAAATGCTTTATATAACTTCTGAAAATAACAAAATAGTGACGCATTCAGCAAGTAACATCTGTATGCATGTCACGTAAGTTCTATAATGCATCTCTGTAGCAGTAGTAAATTTAAGAAAAGCTTCAGCCAAGCACCAAAGAATATACTAGTTATACCATTGCTACTGAAAAAATTCTAAATGAAAAGCATTTTCTTTTATATAGTTAGAAATCATTAACATAAAAGAATAATAAGTTATAACATCACTGCTTCAATTTCATCGTAATCCCACGTGTTGTTGCAGGAATCTAATTCTTGCCCTCTCTCTGGTGCTGTGTCCTTGTGTAATCCTTTCAATTTGGTCATTGCAGATGAGGCATTCCGTAAGGGCTTTAATATTGTCTACGACAAAGCTCTTACAAAGTCTCTCCGCAGAATTTTCAAGACTGTAATACTATTGTAGTTTATTTCTTTTTTCTACTTATCTGAACATTTAATTGGGAATCTCTTTTTGAAGTTTGCTTCTCATTAACTACTCAAACCTTTAATTTGGTAGGCATGCTCTTCTGTTCGAAGACATGGGAGGTGAATATAATATTCCGTTGGCTGCCAATGCGAAGTCCCTAAGGGAATTTGATGAAGGACTTACTCGAGGTATAAATGTCTAACTACTGACAACAAAATTGTTCCTTTATCACTACTTACAGGACTTATTGGGACTTCTTGTAGTTTCATTTGGTTTCAAGTCGGTGGATGACTACTACTCTAACTCGAGCAGTTCAAATTATATAAAAGAAGTGTGCACACCGTTGCTTTGCATCCAGGTAATTTTATTCGTTGGTTATTTCATTATTTAGAAAGAATTCTGAAGTTTGTTAAAAGTGAAATGCACTGGCATTTATGGTTAACTAAATGTACAAACATTCTTGGGGGCAATGACAATTTATTATGACTAATATCTGAAAGGATGAAAGTTTATACAAGATTCAAGATCCTTAAGAATTTCTTGCGTAATTTAAATTATCTTAACATATATAATCTGGTTTGAATCTCTTAATCTATTCAAGTTTCTGTTCGTGATTTTTTCACAGAATTGGTTTTCTTTAAAGCTTTTCTCTTGTGAAGTTTGGGATGGTTTGCAATCTCTCCCTCCCTCCACCACGCACCCCCCTCTCAATCTTGTTTTATTAGTACAATGCCCATGTCTTTGTGTTAGAAAGGAACATTCAATTGTCATTTTGTTATATATGAATTGTGAAGGAACTAAGATAATTCAGATCCCTGACACACATTGTGTTATTGTGTTAGAGAATTTTGAATTTTGTTACGAGTCGAAATGGAGTGATATTTGGGTCGTGTTGTAAATGCCCTGACTAAACCTATCAGGTAGGTAGAGGTGAAATTTCAGCTTCTAAATATCGATTAATTGAATCTCCCGCTCCAGGTATTATTTCACGGCGTTCAGTATATGAGCCTGGGTCAACTGTTGATTTGAATCTTGCCTCATGATGCCCGCATAAAAGAAGGAAAGAGAGCTTGTGTTCAGATCTCCTTTTCCAATCTTTCCAATTCCATAACGGTGGCTATAAAGTAAAGGACATCTAATTCAATTGGTCAGAGCACTGCCCTGTCAAGGCGGATAACTGCTGAAAGTATCTAAGTAGTAAGCCTACCCCAAGATGAGTGCTCTCCAAGAGAAAGTTCTAAAGATCTGGATGTAACACGACACGATTTGCGAGATGCAGCTCGGCTTCATATAGTGAATTGATTTCGTCAGCAGAGCGCTACGAAGTGTTAGGAGAACGGATGACTAGAACAAATCGGTAAAGGGCTTACTCTATTCCTTGTCAGGAATAGCGGCCTTAGAGCTTCTACTACTATCGGCTACCTAACTGAAATCAAGGGTTTTTTCGGTGGGAAGAATCAAAGGTAAACTCCCCAAATAGGAATAGTAAATGGGTCGGTTTGAAAATAAATGAATGGCTAATTGTAGAATATTATTCTCGTCAGACTTAAACCTAATTAAAAGAAAATAGGGGTTCAGACAATATTTTTTAGTTGTCCTTCTGAGTCTCGAGCAGGTTGAATTAAACCACATGCTCCACTGCTTGTGCGACCCGAGGAGCTCCCAATGGAAAACCTTTCCAAGACAAGAAGGCACTTGGCTGGTCAAAAACAGTATGAGACTCTTGCGGAAAACCCAAGCAGATTGGTTGAGTTGCTTCCATCTCCTTTCCCCCACCCGAGCCTGCAGTTGGTAGGCCAAATCCCCCTTCCAACTCCTTTCTTTCCTATTAATCAAATCGAGCAACGCCAGGTCGGTTTAGCATTCGTTAGAAACTCCCCTATGTGCCATCCAGGGCCCGGCGCCCAGCTCAGCTGGAGAGGCCTAGCCGGATCTGAGAAGTGCTAATTCGGTTCGGATAGACTTCATTCAAGAACGCCGCCGCCCCTGGAATCAATAAGAAAACAAGTGCTAAGTTTTGAAGCCGAGCCTTTCCAGCAATGGGGCCTACAAATCCGTATTTGATAGTCAAGGGCGTGTAATTAATACCTGGGCTTTCAAGCTTAGGAACCATAGTCATCCTTTGTCTAGTTCCCTTAGCCGTGCAGTCAGCGGTACTCCGTCAACAGAGTCTATAATAAAGGAGCTATTTCGGGGTTAAGGACGAACGGATTCTTCCTTCGATTCACTAGTGGATGGCCAGCACGACATCTAGGTGAGCAGCGTATTGGAAGCTGTCGGCAGGTTAGCGAGCAGATTAAAAGGGAGTTGTCAGGGAGAGGGTTTTTCGGGACTTATGAATAAAATGTCCACTAACAAACGCTTAGTTTCACCCAAGCTTCATCCTGGTTATGGATAGATCACCCAGGTTCGTCGTAGTTCATCGTCCGTGCCCAACAAGCAGATAAACATCGATCTGAATGAGAATTTTCTGTGGGACATGGAAGAGTTCAAGGCTGTCCGTGCCCCCAATAAAGCTGCTAGTACCAGGTGAACTCATATTGGGCACGCACGTGAAGCAAGGGGAAGGAGTGGCCCTTGCCGCGTAGTTGAAAGCTATGAAACAAGTCTGCGGTAGTTCAAAACTGGAATTGATCTTTAGCAATCGTGGATTAATGTTCAGTAATATATTATTCACAAGTTAAGTAAGTAGTTCATAACAACTTGCATTCATCTAGTTTGCTTCTCTCACCCAATCGAGGCTTTTCTATAGCTTTCTAAGCCCTTTCGAAGAGGAGAATAAGTGAAGTCCCGGTAAGCAAGCTTCCTCGACCACTTTAAGACAGATCGATCTTAAGAAGATCATTGCTTACTCCCCAGTAGCTCATATGAATCCCTGCAAGTTCTGAAAGTTCTGACTTCGTGTTCTTGACCTACTTGTCTATTAGTCTTGGCGGGAAGACTCCAATCAGTGGGAGTCTCGGACCTGTCTTCAGTCCTTGCCGATTGAGTGTATCCAGCTACCCAAGCTTCCTTCTTTTCACAAGAGTCTCCTTTTGTCTTCGCGGCAGAAAGAGGCAATCTTCCCTCAATGGGTAGGTTGGATCTCTTTGTGTGGAAAATGCAACATCCCGTCTGTTGCTATTAATTGGGAGGACACTCTGCGTTGGAAGGCTCAAACTTTTAGGGGCAAGCGCTTCGCTGTAGCCAAGCTTACTGCTAGCCTATCGGCTAAAGCCAAGCCTCGACCGCGACTGCTCGTCCACTGCCTTCTTGTCTAAGAGAGTCTCTACATGGGTAGAACCGCTGAACTACCACGTTAGGTTTGGAGAGAGATGAGACCGGTAGAGAGATTTGGGTTCTCCTTCAGTTTTATGAATGTGACCAAGCCAAGAATGGCTTTCGTTGGCAGAGAGAGTCTCTTTTATAGGAAGCACCGATGTAGGTCCCTGAGTGGTGACTTGTCCCCATGTGAATTGCGTGAAAGTTGGATATACTTCAAATTTGGGGAGCAAACACAGAAAGATGCCTGACTGTAGCCTTAGTTGCAAGGTAAGATTCCGAATCTCAGTTTGCATCGGTAGGTTCAAGGCAAAACTACTAAGATGATGAATCAAAGGCAAAGGATCAATTCACATCGAGGGATGAGCCTCAGGACCACTCTGACATCTAACACCGATTTGAAGTTCGGCGAGCAATGCTTTTGGATTTATTGATCTTCTTTCAAGGCTGGTTCTGAATTCCGTGATGAGAAAGAATCTCATCTCTTACGATATTTTTTCTTCTTCTTTATGAAGCCGAGAAACACAGGATCAGATCCGAGCGTTGATCATTTGAATGGTGAACTAGATCCCTTTATGTGCCTGATGAAAGTCTGACAATGAGTAAAAAGAAAATCATATAAGGTCAAAAGCAAATTTGCGTATTATATATATATGATCGACTCCCGCGAGTTCGAGTTCGGTCATACAGCACAGCATTCATGCACTTCCTTTTACTCCATAGGGCCTTCTCCAGCAAGAAGTGTGTGATTTTTTTCCCTCATACTGTGGTAATAGTTTGAGAAAAGATGGGAACATAATACCTAGCACATACAATCTTGCTATAAAGAAAAAAACTAAAAGAAGAAGAAAGTGAAGAATTTGATAAGTACACATGCTTCTGCTCTTATTTACACTTGTAGTTGGATTTCTAAGGGTGAAAATGAATACACTCTCATGAATGTGTCATAATATGTTTCATGTACAGGCTGCAAATGATCCTATTGCTCCATCTAGAGGAATCCCTCGTGAAGACATTGAGGTATGAACCTCTACTGTCTCAGTTCATTTCCTGTATTTGTGCTTTTCCCTCGCATAAGGTAACGGTATGTTTTACATGTGCAATGTTTTTTAATTGCTGGCTACTGTTGAGAAGCTTTTTGTTCCATAACAAACAGCGTAAGAGAAAATGACTTCCTTGATAAATTCTCTGCTCACTTGTCTGCTTAGGCATCTTGCATAGATGTTATGCATACCTATTTTTTTTAATTCATCTCTAGGATACTTATTCTTATAAACAAATCCTAATTTTCTCAGTGTTTGCTTGTGTTCTTGTTAATCTTCTCTACTACATGTTTCATCATCAAGCACACAAGTTTCAATTATGTTAGCATCATGCTGCTGTGAGCGCATGCAGATTTTTTCTACAACGTCAAATGTGCACTCAGCCACATATAAGCTAATTGTCATGTTTCAATTTAATTAACGAATCCCCTGATTTTGTATTACGTCAGGAGAACTCAAACTGTTTATTGATAGTAACGCCCAAAGGTGGACATCTAGGATGGATTGCAGGCTCTGAAGCTCCCAGTGGAGTTCCTTGGACTGATCCTCCGGTGATGGATTTCCTGGAGCATTTGGAAAATTCAAGATTGGAAGATTTACCATCTTGTAGCGATGTCAACCAATCTACAGGTCTTGTGGAACACCGTCTCAAGGTATAGCAACCAAGATTGCTCAAATATTCATATTCTTCTAGTGAATAAAATCTTCTTATTCATTCATGAAAGATGTATGTATTGTTGTTTTACTTCATGCCAAACCAACCACCAAAACTATAATATCATAGTAATTAGTAAAGCTGGTGGTGCCATGTGATTATTCTTCCCTGAATGAGGAAAAAAACCCTACCATCTCTTTTGTAAGGTATAGGTTATCAAACTTGCAGTTCTGCTGTTGGATACTATTGTAGCTTGCATTAGAAAGTCTAGTAGAAATCTTGATAAACAGAGGTCATTTCATGTAGCACTGGCTGGTGGCAATGCTTTGGAAAATTGAAGAAACATCATGTGACCATATTTTTGGTGACATCATGTATTTTTTTTTTTTTACCAATATATACTTCTTCCACTCCAAAATGTAAGTCACATTCTTTTGTATTTTGAATATTATTTGGCTCTTATTTTTGAGATGGAGGCAGTAGTTTTAAAGTATGTATTTTTTGTACCTATATAAAGAAGAGTCATTAATTTTTTTTCTTTTTGTGATTTCTCTTTCATTGTTTTTATTAATGACATTATAGATATTTTATTACTTTATTATCAAATATTACATGATCGGGATCCTGATTTATAGCCCAGCTTAGCTAGGCAAGTCAAATATTCCTTTTTTTGTCCCTTTATATATTTATTGAAGATAATAATTAATAGAGCCAAGAAAATCAGTGATAACCAAGTCTTTTCCTTTACTGATGTTGAAAAGAATCTATTCAAAATCCTACGAGTTTGAATAGAAAATAAGTAAATTTGGATGAACAGTTTCTACTTTCTAGTGATGATCTGCTAACCGGATCCAAAAAAAAACATATATCTCGAGATTTGTGTCATTAAGAAAGTTAATAAATTTGAATTATTTTTCAAAGGTGGGACCAACAAAGGCCCAAATGACGAAGAAATATATGGATTAAGATCTTCATTTTTTGTATATTCTTTATTATTATGATGACGTTACATTCTAATACATTTTAAATTTGAACTATGAAATGAAAATTCTCTAATTCATTTGAAATTGAGATAATCTTAATTCGGAATATATATATATATATATATATATATATATATATATATATATAAAATGTGATGTCAAAATGCCCTAAGCTGCATGTTCAGGAGGGCCGGCATCAAGCGCACAAGCACTGTTAGATCATCAACCGTAAATGAACAACAGAAAAAACATATATAGGAAGTAGAAAAGACCATGACCATGACCAATACAGACTTCAGGACTTTCCTTTCATTTTCGATATATCTAAGCACGTATGCATGCAACAGCAGCAAGGTTACGGTTTGGATAACCCTCATGGATATCATGAGACGTTATACTACTACACCAAAATACATATGGTATGTTTATGTCATTAATTTTAAATTTAAAATTTGTATAACTTTGCACGATCGAGGTAGTAATATTAACTTTTAGCTAACATAAATAAACAAAACATATCGGCCATATTTGTTGATTGTTTGTACATAATTGGCTGGGCGGGTCACACCTAAAGCAAAACCTAGTCAATATAATTGGTTGGGCGGGGTGGGGGTGTATACATAATCAGTAAATATTATTTTTTAATTTTTGTGGCGTGGGTGGGGTGGGTGGGGTGGGCGGGGTGGGGTGGGGGGTGGCGAAGTGTGTATATAATCAATAAATATTATTTTTTTTGAGGGGGACGGGTGGGGGTGCGCGGTGTGGGGTGTATACATAATCAATAAATATTATTTTTTGGGGTGGTTGGGGCGGGGGAAGGTGGTTGGTGTGCTAGGTGGGGGTGTATACATAATCAATAAATATTATTTTTCAGGGGGTGGAGGGTGGGGGCAGGTGGGGTCTAAATTGTCAGTTCTATTGTCAGTGTAAGCTTTAAATTATACATATTAAATAATTAAATTACGTGTATTAGATTACTGGTACATAATCTTTGTACCATTAAGTTTTAAGTTGCCGGTTATTAATAACGGAGACTGGAGGATATGATGGTCATTTTAGAAAAAGATTGAGGTTAATTTTGTCTAGCAATTTTTAATCCCAAATGGTTGAACATGGTATTAAATAGTCACTCATCTTATGCTATTTTATAATCCCGAGACTATTAGTCCCAAGCTCAAATTTTAAAATAAACAAGACACTTGGATTAATAGCAATATCCCAAGTGTAATCCTTGCAAACAAACATAGCCTAAATCACTACTTTTTCAATCTAAACGGTTTTTATATTATTGTTACGTAATTATTATCTCCTAAAATCACTACTTTTTAATCCCACATTAATATTTTGATTTTATAATTCCCTAAATAACTACAAATCTAAATTGTTCTAATGTTATAATTACTAATTTAATTATTATCACCTAAATTCACTACTTTTTTAATCCCAAATTAATATTTTGAATTTATAATCCTCTAAATCACTACAAATTTAAATTGTTTTGGTAATGTCAACTGTTCTGATATTATCCTTTATAATTTAATTTTTATCTCCTAAAATCACATGTTATCTGTTCCTCTAGGGAGTGGAGAATTATATTACTTGAGGGTTTTGTTTAGGGGTGAGCATTCGGTTATTACCCGAACTGAATTAGCTTTTCGGTTATAACCGAAAACCGAAATTCAACTGTTTTAGGTATCCGAACTACTAACCGATATATACGATAACCGAATAACTGAAAAATCGAAAAACCGAATTAGTTATTCGGTTATTCGGATAATAACCGAATTTAATAGTTTGCAAGCAATCAACTTATCGATTTGGGGCGAGAGGTGAGAGATAACATTGAACTCTTAAAAGCAAAGCCTCAAGATTCTGGTAACAAAAAATGTTCAATAATAAAATGCAAGAAAATATCTTTTGTATTTGGGCATGATCAAGAAATAAAATAGAAAATTTGCTCATATATATCTTTCAATTGCTCATATATAGATCTCCAACTTTTTCTCCAAAAGCATTACTAGTAGCAGGCTAGCAGCTGGCTACTCTTCATGGGTTGCTATATTTCCAAAGAACTTTAATCCGACGGTATCAACTATCAAAGAAGAAATAGTAGTAGAAGCATTTTAAGCAGGGGGTTTCGATGGGGAGGCGACGATTGTGCCGGAAGGCGGTTTCTTTCGGTGTGCAAATGATAGAAGGCGGAGTCAGAGTGTTGGGGGTACAGGGGATTTGGTCAAGGTTTGGAGGTGGATGATCGATTTGGGGCGAGAGGTGAGAGATGAGATGTGAGAGATCGATTTGGGACGAGAGGTGAGAGATGAGAGCTGAGAGATGAGGGTCTAGAGATGAGAGATCAGAACTTCTGAACTAGTGACTGCTGCTATAATTTTTAAAAGCCCTTTTTCTATTTCGGTTATTCAGTTAATCGAATAACAAAAAAACAAAAACCAAATTGAAAACCGAAAATCGAAAATAAAATCGGTTATAACTGAATTACTAAAATTAATTGAATACTCAAAAAAATCGATAAAAGTAATTCGGTTCGGTTTGGTTCGATTATTCGATTTTATAAGTTTTTTGCTCAGCTCTAGTTTTGCTAAACACAGTCAAAGGTGCAACATGTTATGATGATATTAAGACTGTGAATGGGGTTTTATATCCTTCATTCAAAGAGACATGTTATGCATTAGGTTTATTGGATGATGATAAGGAATATATAGATGGCATAACAAAAGCATTATTTTGGGGTTCAGCTCATTATTTACAGTCTTTTTGGGACTTTACTATTTTCAAATTATCTTTCATTCTACGATTAGTGGAGTCACTCTACGATTTGTGGAGTGGTTCTACAATTTGACTCAGTGAAGCTTTACGATCAGTAGAGCTATTCTACGATTTGATTGTGACTGGTCTAGTCTACCCTACGATTAGCGAGAGCGTTCTACGTTCATAGAGTGCGCCCTGCGATTCACAAAAACTAAACCAATCATAAAGTCTTAGTATGGGACTGAACTCTACGATTAACAGGGTTATTCTACGATCGTAGGGTTCACTGATACGATTTGAGGCTAAGGCATGCTTTGACATTCCAGTTCAAAGGACAAACTTTAGCCGACTGTTTTAAGGCTATATTCTTACATTCAAACATATGCACAACATGGACTGAGTCTGACTTGGTCTGTTAGTTAAGGCATAAGGATCTAGAAAGAAACCCCCACCAGTATTGGGATAAAAAATCAACTCAGGTCTAATACATTCGAGGGTTGGAGTGTGGCTTAACATCAGTCCTTTTAATAGGGTATTGGTCATTTTGACCGATGTCTTAGAACTATTTTTGACAAGGAATCAGTATAGAAGATGCAGTTACATGTTATATTCATCTTATTCATATTTTGAGTACAATTTCCACTACCAACACTTATGGCCTGCATATTCTGTAATACCACACACATGGCTCCTTTAGTTCATTTGTTTGACTTTTGATACTATTTGAGCAAAGTGATTAAGGTCATTATTCTAACTCTGATTTAAGTTATTAATCTGTTAAGCACATGTAACATGCAGTGGGTGTAACACCTTCTTGAGACTGCAGGGCTTAACATTTTCTTTTATCAACATCATTTTAACTGACTCTTCCCACAACTAACATGCATTATTACATTATAACTGACTTTAGTTTAAGGGTCTTAAGGTTAAGGGATCTGTGTACCTTCTTGAAGTAAGGAAATGATGCAAGCTTCTTGTTGCCTTCTTCCTTCTTAGACTCTGAGTTACCGAACTGCAGAGTTCCTCTTGTGCTCTCCCTTCTCTCTCTCAAACTCCCTGTCTCTCTATATCGAAATGAACAGGCTAGCAAGCTCTGCAAGATGACTAGAGGTCTCTATTTATAGGAAAATATTTGTCCAATCATTTGTCATTACTCAAATTTTTGGACTGACCCTAACCGAATTAACTGTTGGTTAAGAGAGGTTTGGTGAAAAGTTTCTTACCAACTCACTGATAGCTATACTACAGGAAATCATTTTAGCCCTGGGATTAATTTAATCTAAAGTAACATAGGGTGGCTTTAGACCATTGGTCTAGCTCGCCTGAGAGAAAATAATTAATTGTAAAGTTTGTATACATGTAATTTAATTATCACAAGTGAACAACAACTCACCAAGCTAATTCCCTTCTTTGGGCTCACTGACCTGTACCAGATGGGTTTAACAAGACTGTCTAGCATCATTGGGTCTGTCTATTACCATATGCACAATTCGTGGGACTCAACAGTCTATTTGCTACATCCATAAATTTGGGCAAAGAACACTACTCGGTTGGACTCAACTAAATTCAATACCCACTTCAGTCACTATCTCTATTCCACCAAATTATTACTCCTCCCAATATTTGGTACCAAACCCAGACCATCATGGTTAACATTTGATCTCTAATCATGCTTGACTTGGATAAATATTAATTTCTTTTAAATTACACTTTTGATTGATTCATCATGAATCATTAGGCCACACAACGCTCCTTCTTGCAATCCACTCAGATATACTTTCATTTCATTACTTCACTTCATGATCACACATTACACATAAGTGCACATAACAGTTACATAATTAAATTAAGAATAATTAATCCATCACATTATTTAATCACTTACCCATTAATTAAATTAACGAATTACTTAGTCCATCATTATGCCACACTAGGCATATATATCACATAAGCTTAATTAAGCTCATCCTCATTGTTACCACATTACTCAATTATTACCTACTTAATTCAATTTAAATTGAATTAGCACATTTCAAGATACACATAAATATATATGTACTCAACATAATTATTCAAACCTTTATTAATTTAATTATTAATATAATTCATAAAATTTACGGATATTACAGCTAAATCATGTGCGAAAAACTAATTTCTTTAGAACTCCTCGTAGATTCTTCTCTGTTGATCACAGTTACAAAAAGATGTTTGCACAGTTCAATAGAAAGATAGAGAATAAGGGGGTTGTTGGTCGATTGTCGGTTAGCGAGATCTTGAGCTGGCTGAACGATCTGAAATTTCCACCACCAGGAAAGGAGCACAATAAGTTGAGAGCAATAGGTTACAAGAAGACTTATAACTTGACACACTCACCAATGTTGTTTGAGTTGTCATACTGGGTCACGCTTTCAGTTCTTCATTGTATAGATGTCATGCATACAGAAAAGAATGTATTTGAGAACTTATTTTATACCATGTTAGATGCGAGTGGTAAACGAAAGACAATAACAAGGAACGATTAGATTTGGAGACACTAAACATAAGGCAGGATTTGCGGTTCCGACCTAACAAGTCAAAATCTAAAGCTCTATTTTCTTTTACCAAGCAAAAGGTTGAATACACCAGAGCAGTTCACTACGATACGCGACGAGGTGGTACGAATGGTGGTTACCCTACTGTCAAAGGCTTTTGGGCTGATGTTGAGTAACCCCCGACTACTCATGTATTTTATTCATTTTAATTTGTATATTATGCATGCTATTTAATTATCATTTAGTTGTCTCTTTAATTCTCAATTACGGACGAATAAGTTATATTTTTAATTGTATCAACGGGGTGGCGATGCCGAGCAGGGTAGTGATACCGAGCAGGATGGTGATGTCAAGCGGGGGGATGATGGAGGTAATTTTCAAACACCAGATCAGCACCGTCGACCCCTGTCCGATGATCCTCCTCACACATGTGGTAGTACTAGCTAGCTTGATTTAGTTTTCTAGATCATTCTAAATAATTTATCTCTATTTAGTTTAGTTTAACTTGATTTTTTTTTAAATTATTGTAGTTTAGCTTAATTTTCTGTAGATAATTGTAGTTTAGTTTAGTTTTATAAATCATTGTACTTTTAAACAATTTTTTGTATAAATTATCGTAAATTAGTTTATATTTATTATTGTTGGGGACGTGTATATATGTTGGTGTTGGTATAGTTACGTTGTCTGTGTTCTTGATATAGATTACTGTATGTGTAATTGGGATAAAACAAGTTTACATGCACAAAAATGTGAATTAAAAACTTGGAAACTGCAAAAACAAAAAAATATTATTTCCGACGGAATATGTTATGTCCGACGGAAATTCCTTCGGAAAGAAACTAGTTTAATTTATTACAAATGGTTGTTTCCGAAGGAATATGTTATTGAAATTTCGTCAGAAACAAACTAGCATACTTTATTATGAGGGTGACATGTGGAAGCTTTAAATCCTACGAAATTATTCAGTCAGTATAGTTCCGTCGGACATATATTATCTTCAATGAAATGGTGGTCGAAAATAATTTTGTCGGACATAATTAATTCAGACCGAATTTCTGACGGACTAATCCATGACCAGCTTTTATCCGACTTAATTTTTGATGGGAAAATTCGTTGGAAATAAACTAACGTCGACGGAATTAACTTATTTTCGACAGAAGAAATATGCATTTTTCTTGTAGTGAATTCAACAGATGTTCCAAAAGAATAAAAAAGTAAATTATCTCTAGTTTCTCTCTTGTATTTTCTCTCTTGGCCAGCATCGTAATAGTGTAGATTCTCAAAATAATAAATAATAATAATAATAATAAATAAATAAATATATAAAATGGGTATAGGAAAGAGAAAAAGACCTAAACTTATACAATATGATTCTTTCCTTTTCAATTCCTATAAGTAATAAACCCTACTTCATATTTTTAATGGCAAAATAATCTTCACACAATTTTTTAAAATTTAAATTGTGTACTTTAAAAATCTTTTGAAAGAATATTTTTTTCAAACATATTTTGTGAGATAGAGAGAGTATAATACATAGAAATTACTATGCACTGGGATCATCACACAATTATTATATAGTATGGGTTTTATTTTTACAAATTATTTATTAGCAAGAGTAATTGAATTTATTTATTTTTTCAAACTTAGTAATTGAAACATACATATGATTGGTGATTGTATTATACATATGGCTTAAATATAAATGACTAGGTACCTTGAACTCTTCACAATTTTTCCACAATTTTTCCACTTCGATGATTGTACTTTTAACTTTTGCAATTAGATGATTGAACTCTTAATTTTTTTTTCCAGTTATGTTCAATTGACCATGCCGCTTTATAAATTGATGACGTGACATCTTGACATGACAAATGAGTGTTTATGTGTAAAAAGAAAATATATTTTTAATGAGATAAAAGGACAAAAGAGTAACTAACAAATTAAACTAAAAAATTACACAATTAAAAACTACACGGAAGGGAAAGTACAAAAAAGAAGGCTAATGCGAAAGAGAAAGTACAAAAAAGAAAATCATTGGGGTTTCTCTTGAGTGGCAGCTCACTACTAAGAAACATACAATCTGGTTGCGCAAATATAAGGAGATAACCAAGGATGAATGTGCTTCTTTCTACAATAGTTTGATCTATCAAGCACTACTCATATGATTTAATCGTAAAATCTTATTATTACATAAATAGATGAATATAAAAATTGGTTAATCATTAATTTAATAGATGAATATTCAATTATTTGAATAATTGAATTATTATTATTATAGAATTTTTAAATTTATTTATTATTGAAAATCATAATATTACTTAAATAATATATTTTTAGAAGGGACGAATTTTCTGACGAATAGCACCTTAAACAAATATTAGTCTATAATAGAATCACAACTCATATGATTTAATCGTAAAATTCAAAATAATATTAATCACTGTATCTTAAAAAAAATATTTTATGAAAAAAGTAAATAAGAGATCAACACTATAATCTTCACACATCATGAGATGGTTTAAAAAATAACAGAATCATACTTGAACAGTTAAACTTGGGTAATTCTATTTGTGTATTTTAATAAAGTTTTATAATTGCTATATATATATATATATTTAGTAGTGATTAAGAATATAAATTGTAACAAAACAATAACTAAATCAAAAATAATATTGAAATAGAAGGTGATGGTAAGACAATAATTATACTGTAATCATAATTTTTGGGACAGAAATATTATACGTTATATGTACTGCGTAATTATATATGTTACCTCCCTTTTCTGCCGAAGTCTATCTACTCCCTTTTCCTCTCAAAATTAATGACCTGAAGAAGAAGAAAAAGCTGGACACGATACTGGGAACACATCAAACCAAGATTTCAAAAGAATCATCAGAAGATCATCTGGATGAAAACTAAGAAAATTGTACGTCAAACCCAAAATTAAGAGAATTGCCTGACTTTGACTGAACAGCCACAAAAACAGGGCTAGGGCTAGGGCTAGGGCTAAACTAGTAGTATAAGAGACTTCCCGGAAAATCTTGGTTGTAAGAACTTGAAAGTCTTCAATTTGACATAATCCAGACCATCTAATGATGTGCAACAATACACCATCTTTATGGGCGTCGAAGTTCCATCAAATTCTACATACACTATCAGTAACTAAATATAAGCTATAAGCCCGACCAATATCAAAGATCCCAGGCAAACAAAAGAAGAAAGTTCAAACAAAAGCGAAATTGGGAAAAAAAATCTTTACACAGGCCACTGTATATCTCAAGAAAAGCACAGGCAGCAGTACTTGAATAAGTCTGAGTACCAGCAAAGCTGACTCAATGTATGGGAAGACGAGGAGCTCGTGGGCGAACAGGTGTCTTTGACGGGCTTATCCTGGTCATACACAATAACACCAAAGTTTAACATAAAATTTAGCAGCAGTGGCTAGTATAATACAAACCATTCAGAAAAAAAAAACACAATTCAAAACAAAAACCTAATCGGCAATGAACCAAGAACCACACCACTACAGTTGAGAGCAGCAATTGCACTTTCAGCCTGCAAGAAGCAAACTTAAGGTAAATAATTTTCAATACCACGGAACAATCAACCCATAAATCAAGCATACCAGGTCACTATGCAATGACCTCGAGGTAATATTAGGTTAATTGCCCTATCAAAGCCAATGTGAACAATTATTCTTAATATCGAAGGTAGGCCATCAGGAAAGCAGTCCAGAACATGACTTGCTGGGAGGAGTGTCATTTCGAACATATCATGTGATCCACACTTCATTCAGAAGCTCTTTGGCTATATTTGTTTAATAATGATGCACGGGAATAGATCATTTATGCTCATTTGTACTCCATAAATATCATTAGGCACATTTTTATTCTTCGATTAGTTCTAATACGACAATCCAAAGACTTACTCGTAAGGCCACGTGATAGTTGATACCTTAAAAGAGGGTTACTATTTAGTCCCAATTAACCCGTTGGGATTATATAGTTAGTCCCTTGAAGAAATAAACAAAATAGCCATGAGTGTAATCTTAGGACTAATTTGTTGTAACCCACTTTGTAAGATGATATAGAACAATATTACCACCTGAATCGAATGGTTGACCACTCTTTCCTTAAGACTATATTCGCCTTACTTTTGCTACACTGTTACTACGAATTAATCTCCCAAGATAAGACAATCCCAAATTTTACTCCGTACTAGAATTTGTTGTGTAGGACAAATCTAGTGCAAAACTATAAATGAGAAATAAGAAAATTATAACAAGAATGAATATTTAGAATGATACTTTTCTAAGAATTTTAAAAGGATTTTGAATGATTTGAATTAAGAACTTGAGAATGAATGAATGATTGATTTGAAGTTGTGATATTGTGATTTTTGGGGTAGATTGGCAACCTATTTCAGATTGGCAACCTATTTATAGGTTTCCAAACACCCATTTGAATTGGTTCATCTGTTCATCACTTAATTTTGATGTCATGTCGTTTCGTTGGGTTGGCATCCCAATTTCATGTCATTTCATTGGCACCCCATCATTTGGCATATCATTGACATAATTAATTAATTAAAATAAATAAATTATTATAAGAATGTTGTTGCCATGACTTGAACCCAAGTCCTTAACATTACAACTCTTTTCTCTTATCCAACTGAACCAATTCATTTGTTGGCTATATGGATAACATATAATATATTTATTATATACTTTTTAGATAATGAAAATATCCGACGGATAAAAAGGTGATTAAAGTATTAAACTCGTATAAATAAGTCAATCCAGTGTAACATAATTGCAAAGAAAACATGGCCATAGTTCCTAATACATCAGAGAAATATCCATATAGACATAATTTGATTGACCATTCAATGCGGCAGTAAAACCAATTTTTAAAATTATAGATCCCAAAAGCATTAAGTTCCCCAGGGAAGCCATCAAACATAAAAAAAAAATTGATGTACGACAAGTTGTAAAGAAGGAACAAAGAGGATAATTAGGCAACAAAAGCTCAAAGAAAAAAAATATATAAAAATAATCTTTCAATTTATGGATGACATTGGAGGAATTACATTGCTTATATAGGACTAAAGAAACCCTAAACTCCAATGATCAAGTAAAATCCTAAGTAACCTAATTTAAAAAAGGAAATAATTAACTAATAGTTATCTAATAGAAATTTAATTATATTTTTTATCTTTAAATAATAAAACATAGAATATAACATAATAATTAATCTCTTCGCTTCCCTGCTTATCAAAACAAGTCCTCGAGTTTTGAAGTATGCAAGATTGAGAAACCACAATCACCAAGATATACTCCAGGGAAGGTTGAGAATCCCATTTAACAATTTCACGGACAAAGGCTCCCAAAACAGTTCTGAGGCTATAAAGGATTTTACAACACATGTTCTACCTTTGAGAAGTTCATCAACTTTAACTTCCTCAATGAGAGGTTTCAAATTTTCCATTAAGTTATCATTTTCTTCACTAACTTCAACAATTTCATTAATGATCTCCTCAAGTGACTCAATTTCTTCCTCAAATTGTTCTTCTTCAAATTTATTCTCCATTACATTCTCTTGATTTGTTGAGTTATAGAGCTTGCAGCTTAGTCTAGATGAAGAAAAAGATCCATGGACTCCTCCAAGGACTTGATTGTTGCATCCATTGAATCCACTCTTGTTATCAAAGTATTCATTCTCAAAAATAGCTCAGCACTAGTTACCATGGTGAATCAAGAAAATCACAATATTTTTCGGCTTTTTTTGGACCTTTTTTGACAAAATCTTTTTTTTTTCTACATGGACATAGCAGAAAGAAAATTAATAAAACAGGGGATGCTTTCTAGTGAAAGTTCGGGGCTGAACTGTTAATATCTTCTATTGAAACCATATTTTAGATGTTAATGTAATCAAATTCACAAAAACAGTTTGTTTGTTTTTTCGGGTTTTTTTTTATATCTATGAATCTCTGGAGATTTGCACTTGGATTTCCTGATTTATTTCCTCCACCTATGGCCTACATGCAGTCGAGCATGCAACAGCAAATACAAATGGAAAATCTAAGGTTCAAGACTTGGCTATCATTACTTTTACGTAAAAGCAAGACTCAATGAAATAAATACTATTTGACATGTGACGCAATTAGATTAATTAAAGCAACATTGCCATGTATCGATTGTCGGAGCACATAATTCCTTATTATGCAAGGCAATCGTAAAGCCAATTGCAGTCATTACAGGTTAGAAAAATAATGACATCTGCTCCGAGCTTTGCTATATAAATTATGTTCTTCTAAGAACAAAAGCATTTTCATGTATATTAAACCACTCCCCCAACTTCCACTCTTCACCCATGTCAAGTACTGGGATTCCAAAGGTTAGCTCATTTCCTTAACTAGCTCTTAAATAGCTCAAGTTTGACCCATTTACCTTACAAGTTGATGTTGATCAAGGTAACCCAAAAGTCGAAGCTCAAGTTAAACATGTGAATATACTTATATAGTTTATCTAACAAGTTTACCTCAAACAAGCGTGGTTCAATATCTTATTTTGTGTTAGAACCTTACCCTCCTAACTATTTTCTTATTCTACCAGGTATTGTCTTAATAATGTGATATTGTTTTACTTACTTTTTTTTAATACGTAGAAACCTGATAATCAGACATTTAGGTAAATTGCAGACTTGAAAGGCTTGCTGAAACACAAACTTGACCCTTCAATGCAAGGTGTTAATGTCTGTATCGGAACATGCGAGTTAATTTGATATGTATACAAGGTCCCAAGCTACTATTATTAGTATCTTCAGTGATGACCTTTTGAGTGGGTCTGTAGTGAGCTAAGATGATCCAAGAAAATATTAATAGAATAGTTAACTGATCTTTGATACAATTTAATTTGATTTGGACTCGGAAATTGACCTAGTTGGTAGATATGCTACCAGAGCGCTTGGGACAGGTCGGGCCATTTGATCAGGTTGTCGTCGAAGGTGGGGATACAAAGGCGCTTAGTATTACCCTACAAAAATTCTGGACTTTGTGGCTATCTGTTCGGGTTTGACGAGGATGTTGGTAATTAAGCGGGTGAGCTTGTAACACTTCAATCTCACGTCAAAACATATAAGTTAATTTGATTTGTATGTAAGGTCTGCAGATACTACAATAGTACATTCAATCATGATCTTTTGAGTGTGCTTGTGGTTGACTAAGATGAACCATGAAAATATTAGATGGATAGTGGATTGAGTTTCAATATAATTGATATGATTTGGACTTGGGATTGGACCCGAGTTGTTACAATGTCTTTCAAGCCATACAGCAAGCCATCACATATGATAGTTATCTTTCCTATGGAAATGAGTGGTTCGACCCAATACAATAAACTTCCTCTTTTTTGTAATCTTTCCTTAAAAAGATCTATGATTAATTTAGGTTGGGAGGTTGGGGGGGAGGGGGGGAGGGGGGGAGGGGGGGAGGGGGGGGGAACTGTTGTGAAATTCCACTCCAAGTTTATCTTTTCTAATTAATGAAGTAAAATCCCTTCACAACTTCATTACTGACAATACTAAGCCTTTCCATCCCTAATTGTTTAAAAAATTGTGGTTTCACAACTTCATAATTGTTTATTTGGGCAATTCAACTATCTTAGTTAAGTTTCTCAACCAAAAGATAAAAATATGTACTATTCGCTTCTTTTCAACTTCTACGAGTTTGGTAGTGCAACAATTTGTATTATCCTAACTAAAATCTATTACTATAATTAAAACTTCTAAAATATCCTACTTAATGTATGTAATAAATAATTACATTAATAATCCAATATTTATCTCTAAATAACAACAAAAATTAATAATAAATTTATTAATTTTCTTTTTCCGTACCACATCATTCTACCCGCCTTTGAAATAAACTCGTCCTCGAGTTTTGAGATATCAAAGAATAATAAGTCACAGTCAGGTAGATGTATTCCAACAAAAAACATGCGCATTCAATATTTCAATGCCATGATCACAATTTTCGGGAATAGTAGTGACACAATATAAAATTTTGAAGCAACTTGAGGCTATAATGTATCATCCAAAAATAGAAAATCAACATGATTAACCTCCACTTTTTATACCTTATTGTTCACATTTGGGCGCAAACTTAACTTCAATTTCCTCACTACAAACTATCTCGGGATCTTCAATTTGCTCAACACACTTAACTTCCGCTTCAATTTTCTCACAAGCATCAATATGAGAGTACATGCTCTTCTTTATTCTCACCAACGTCATGTTGGTTATCGCTACGATTCACCAAAAGAGCATTAAGTGTTGTTGCACACTCATCAAGACAGTCTTGTAAGACTTTGCTTTCTAGGTCTCTTGTTTAGAGGAACAAACCAGATTAGGATGAAAACTTCTTTGCACTTGAACAAAATATGGACAAACGTTAACATGTTGATACGTACTCATAATGCGTCTACAAATCTAAATGGCATCTTTCAGATAATTCTAAATCCTCGCGCAATTTCCAATAATCATATGGAAAGTAAGACATTTAATTTCCACGCATGACCAAAATTTAATGCTCAAGTTGCTTGATTTTTGCCCAAAAGAACTTTTGATCATCATGCATGTCTGGACTATCAAATCTAGAAGAAAACATTGTAATCTCTCTTTTTTTGGGTGGGATAAATGGAGACTCCATTAACACCGACTGTAGATTGTGCTTTCGTTTTGAAAAATTCTTGTTCGATTCTCTAGCGAAATTCAACAAAAAGATGAGGGCCAAAAAAATTTTGAGTAGGAAAATTGGGTGAAATCAAAATATATCAAGAATTAACTCTTGGTATCATTATGATGTAGGACAAGGGAGGGAGTTGGGGAGATAAGGTTACACGTGATAAGCAGGGCTTACAATCCAACTTAATACTTGGAGACCAAGTAAAAACCATAATTTAAAAAGAATAATATCTTCTAGTTAAAATCTACTACTATAATTAAAACTCTCCTAATTAAAATCTATTAGTATAATTAAAACTTCAAGAATATCCTACTTAATATAAGTAATAAATAATAACATTTTAATAATCCAATATCTATCTCTAAATAATAATAATAAATTCCTTAATTTTCCTCTTCCGTACCGCATCAGCCAACTGAGGGGGTGACGCACATGTAAAAGGTTATATACAAGAAAAACACCAAGAATTCCCAACAAAAAAAATCACCCATAAAAAATTCCTCCAAAAAATCCACAAAAGAACTATAGACCCTTTGCTAAACTTCTTTAAGTCGTCATAGAGGCAAATTTACGAACAAAAATTGGATATGAACAAGTCTTCTCTACTTGCACTCGAAACATCTACCTTACCATTCCCTATATATAATAAAATCCACCCATCCCTTCCTCACACTAAAACCAACCTTCACACCATCCCATGTCTTCAAGAAGCTCATCGTTGATTTTGGCATCACCCACCATGCTTGTCAAGTCGTCGACTAGTAGTCGCCTAGGCATCAAGTCGGTAAAAAATTCATAGGCGGCTGGACGACTTGGTGGGAGAGCATAAAAACTGAATGAATGTTCACAAGCCAGCCCAACTTGGTTGGACCAATACTAGAGGTTTCGGAAACCTATAACTGTTCAAAAATAAATAACGCAACGAAGAACAATAGCAAAGAAAAATCAAAAGAAAACAATCGCACAAGACACAAGATTTACGTGGTTCACCCAAAACATTAGGGTTAATCCATGGTCGGCGGCTGACAGTGTCACTATTTCTTAGAAAATTCGTACATAATATATTGCAGGATCCCCTCCTTATATAACGGGCCGAGTTACCTTTTGGATAGCTTTACAATCACTTATGAATTAAAGTTTGGATCAGACTTCGCCAATAACAATACCAAGTAGAAGATTATTCTAAAATTGTAATTTTGGTAGACTATTGTTGGGATTCAGTTTCCTTATTTTGTTTGGTTTCCCTAGTGTCCAAGAATTAGGTTTTAGAACTTTCCTATGCACACTTGTGTAATCCTTCACTATACATTCCATTAAAATTAATTATTTCATTCTTACAATTTTAAAACTTAATGCTTTTTATCTTTATTCTTTTCCTCTCCAATTCTATATACATTGTCCTACCCCTTTACAAACCCTCCCTACAAAGAAAACAACATACAAAAGAGTATCTACTACACTACCAATACAAATTCTTACAGGAAATCTATATTTTAAAAAAAACACTAGATATACCTCTTTCCAAAAAACAACAAATGATCATAAATCTCGAGTCGGAATAAATCTTGGGTCAAATCCCAAATCCGAATCGAATCAAATCCATCCAAATAAGCCCTTAAACCACTGGCTCAATAGTATCTTCTTGGGTCATCTTAGCCCACCACAGGCTCACCCAGAAGGTCGTGACTGAAGGTACTATTGTTAATAACTTAATTCTTTATATACAGACAAATTTTTCTCAAATCTTTCGATGTGGGACTGGGATGTTACATATGAATGATTATTAAAATAATTATGTGTTTCTTTATTCTATTAAATTTTTGTTTGGCCTTTTATTTATTTAATTTCAAGTGGTTGAGTTTCTTTTAATTATCGCTTAATTTAAATTAGCTATTTTTAGTTTGGTTTCATAATTCTTTAATTGGTGATAAATTAGAAAGAAGTCAACAATAATTTAATTTACTTTAAATATATATGAGCTAATGAGGGTAGTTTAGACCTTTGGATATCTTAATCACTCTCTTGTGGACAATGTAGCACACTCACCGTCATCTTGGATGGAAAAGAGGTAATGTGCAAATTTTTGTAAACCACTAGTGATAATTTGGTGGTTTTGAAACCATCGGTGGTAACTTGAAAAAAACCCACACCCCACAGGTAATAAATTGCATTTTACCCCACGTCGCCTAATTCTCTCTCAGCATGGTTAGGGTCCCAAAAGAGTCCCTTGGCTCCCTTTGTTCCACTAAGAGCAAGCCTTTTACCCGTTTCAATTCCAAGAAATTTACCCCTGTTCCTATTCACAGAGGAACTAATAAAGCCATTCCCAGCTACTGTAGAGTTTTGCCGCCTAACTTCAGCCATGCAGCACATGAACAAGTCTAGTTTCTCATTCTTTTGTTGCAACTTTCCATTTATATGTTTGTTGTAGCTTTGAAATCTTGGTGCAACATCTGAATTGGACTAGGTTTGGAAGTACCAATTAGTGATACCTAAAACAGTAAAACGTGATACGTTCGGTACGCGGTATGTTACATAACTAAAACGCGATATACTAGAGTATCTTTATATAAGTTCTTATATTTAGGAATTCACTTATAATTTAAATAATAATAAACCTAAGTTTTATAGAAGATTTTAGTTGAATCAACAAATTGATCGTTTTATAAATTTTTTAGTATAAATGTAATGTTTGATCATCCAATACTAAGTTACAATATTGATATTTGTGCAATTATAGTTGAACAACAAAGAAATTTTTCGATATGCTAAATTTAGAGTATTGGTATGTAAAAGTACCTTGTTTAGCTACGCAAATATATGGTTCGCTAGGTCTATTTAAGTATTTGATAACTATGGCAACCATGGCGTAAATAGGAATGAAAGGAAAACTCAGAAGCAATTGAGTTTCATATTTAAAGAAATGGATCAAGTAATAGCAATACTAACTTGATATGTTTAGTATATGACATTGACTAGTTATATAGTGTAAGAAATGGATGTCCTCACAAACAAATGAGTATCTGAGTGCAACAAAATACAAACCTTCCAAGCAAAATTACTTATAGGGAGATTTGGTGGAGTAAACAAGCTAACAATGAAAGTTGAAACACCAAAAGATCAAATATTCAAATCTAATATAAACACTTGGTTACCAATAAAATAACTAGTGTTCATACTAGTATGTTCAGAGAAACTGATTAATATCATGTAAAATAATTTCTAAGGAAGTGAAAATGTAAAATATGGTTGTTTGATGTTATGAAAAAAGTTGTCTATGTCGAATGATGATGAATTAGCAATCAAACACACAATTTGACAGATCTACAAGTATGAAGGGCTCACGGAAAATTTTGCAGACGATGAGTATCAAGCAAAATTTGGATTTAAACATGACCATATGATGATTATATCTAAAATAATCCCTCGTTGTGTCCTGCAGACGGCTAGTACAAGTATTTAAAATAAAATTATTAATAAATGCTCCTCATAATTAATTATAATTACTACTTAGAATTATAATAACTACTACAAGAAAATAACATGTACAATAATTATAATTATGACACACCCCTCCACTCCAAATAATTCGTGTCCTCATGGATTTAAATCAAAAAAAGTAAAATAGTGAGTGAACTTCGATATGACCATCTTACAGTTCCAAGTAACAACTCCACCTGGGTCAAAAAAGAAGGTTAAAAACTTGTTCATCCCATGACTCAAAAACAAGACCTTTTTACAAAAACATGTTATTAGTGAAACCTGATCCAAACTTTTAATTTAGAGGTGATTATAAAACTATCCAAAAGGTAACTGGGCTCATTCTTGGAGCGGAGGGCGTAATCATTGTCTGATTGTTGCTACGAATAATTTAGCGGGGATCTAGACGCAGCGCCCCCGACCCAAATCTGGAGGGGTAGTTTTGTGCTTTCGAGTGAATTAAGGTTACTTATGTTCGTTATATAAGGAGAGGATCCTGCAATTGTATGATGTACGAATTTTCTATGAGATAGTGAAACTGTCAACTGCCGACCATGGACTAGCCCAAACGTTTTGGGTGAACAACGTAAATCTTGGTGTCTTATGTGAGTGTTTTTCTTTCGATTTTTTCTTTGATATTGTTTTCGCTGTGTTGTTATTCTCTAACAAAACTTGTACTACAATACGCTTGCTTGCCTGGTGCTTCTTGTAATAGTCTGTTAACAAGAGAACTATCATAGGCTTTGTAAATGCTACATATTCCTTCTTGTATAAGATTAACTTGTTCACTAGAGCAACAACTTCAGCAACTCTTTTAATATTATTAGCCACCAAGGTACTAACATAAATCTCCATTTCTTCTTCGTATTCCTCCCAATAAATTTTATTGTCCACTAGTTTGCTCATGATAGATGGAAGTACTATCATAATGGCTTATGTCCAACTGTTCTTTGCTTTCCTCCAAATAATTTCTACAATCCACCTTTTCTTCTGACAACATATCTTCAAACTTATTTGGATACTCATCAAAAATTGGTTGGTCTTTATACTCCTCCAAGTCTTCATCTAGCCCAACTGGATTTTCATCATATATATATATATATATATATATATATGTGTGTGTGTGTGTGTGTGTGTGTGTGTGTGTGTGTGTGTGTGTGGACTTTCATATATAACTACTGAATCCTCTTGTAATAACACTTGAGATCTGGAACTTTCCTCCATAACTTTTCAATAGAACATAAATTTACAGAATATTAAAGTGTATATGAAGTAGACTGGCTTGAAAATTTATGGAACATTATGAATTAGGACACAGAATCATTCCGCTCTGATACAACCTTGTCACAGTCTAAATTTGTGATCTGTTTTATAAAACTGAATTTAATTAATGAAGAAAAGGGCAAAAAGTAGTGAGAATAAGGAGAAGATTTAGAGAAAGATGGAGAGATAAAGAGAAAGAAAAGTAGAATAGAGAGGAATTTAGAGATAGACCTGCAGAATATTCATTAGGATAGAAATCTGAAAATACAAATTATCCATACATTGTGTCCTGCAAACTGCTAGTACAAGTATTTAAAGTAAAACTACTAATAACTGCTTATAACTTTTAATAACTGCTCCTCATCTCTTATTATAAAGCCTCTTAACTTTTTTTAACCTCTTTTTCATGTAATTGGGTCACACCTTATAATCTCTTATTATAAAGCCTCTTAACTTTTTTAACTGCTTTTTGGTGTAATTGGGTCACATCTTATAATAAGAAGAATCATGTTCAAATTGATTAAAGAGAAAAAAACTCCTAAAACTGCAAATAACCACCCACTTAGACCACCTCACATGGTTTATCTTTTCAGTTTTTACCCCAATCAATTTTCATTTACCCTTCTCTCTTTTTTACCAGAAAGAAAAACCTATTTTCTGTCTCTCTACTCCTTTCATGGCTTCACTAACCACTGCTTAGAATTATAATAACTACTTCTGCCGTAAAATAACATGTACAACAATTATAATTATGACAGAGCACCACAAGATGTCTTTTTGCAATGAGTTGACCAAAAATTTGATGTTGTTTGATGATGTTCCCTAGTTGATATTGCTTGAATCTGCTGTCCAAACAAAGCCCAATAGGTTGTGAAAAGATTGAATGGAGTTATTTGGATTATTTGGAAGACTTTAGACTACTACAGTAACTCACAAAAACATGGCATCTGGAAATGAATTTTCTGCTACCGTTTGCTTGCTTGATCTGGTGTATTTTGGTTATTTTTGAGCTTTATTAGGAGTTTATAACTAGAAGAAACTGCATAGAAGGAGATAAGGATTTGAGAGGAGAGATTTGAGAAGAGGAACAAATGAATATGTAACTAAAACAAATCAGTAAACACCTGGTGTGCATGTGTGGATTTTAGGACAGATATGAGAGTCTTGAGATGGCTTAAAGAGCGAAGAATAACAGAGAATTGCAAAGGAAGATTAGAACTGAGATTAAGATGAGAGAGAAGAGATTACAACTGAGATTTAGATGAGAAAGAATAGTAGGACGAAGAGGATGATTCTAGGGCTCGACTTGAGCCCTAATACCAATTTGACGGGCCACACCTTGGCCCTGACTAGGATCTGCAGAAATAAAACAGGAATAGAGAGATAGATGAAAGAATTTTAGGGAGAAAGGAGATAGATTAGATATGACACAGGAAGAGTTATCCGTCAAGATTCGTTATAATTTATGTTTTGATATTTATGGACAATTTAAATATTTGATGATTATTATTTATTAATTAGGATAACTGAGTAGGTATAATTATTTGGGTCCGTTTATGTTTTGGGCTTAGTTTTAAAGTTTATTGAATTTTATTTATTTTTAGGGTTTTAGGTAGCATAAATAATCTCTTAGGGTTATTATTATGAAACAACTCTTATTATTCTAATTTTATAAACTGATGTGTGCATGTTGCTGCCATGCAAAGCCCATGCATGTTTCTACGTGGTGCAGACGTGGGTTAAGTTTGGCTTAATTTTGGGTTGTTTATTTGGGTTGTTATTTATTTCCTTGTTGTTAGGACCAGTTTTAATGGCATGTAGTTAGTGGGCATGTGTTCCCTACTTTTTAGTAGTTGTTAGTTTCTCATTCCAGTTGTAAGGCTATTTAAGATAGCCAGTTGCGTTAATAAAGGCATGCATATATTGAAACCAGACTTCTCTCTTACTTCTTCTTCCCACTTTTCTCTTCTTCTTAAATTCAACACATCAATTTGGTATCAGAGCCAGGTTACTTCGTCGGCAACTATGGACACACGTGGTAAGACCAACGCAGAGTTTCGAAACGACGTTAACGAAATTTTGGCTCGCCACGAATCAAGTATTGATCAAGTCAATGGGACCTTGCAACAGGTCATAATCGAGCTTCAAGCCTTGAGGATTACACGAAATTCCCAACCAAACGTGCAAGAGGTCAATTCTTTCTATCCGGGAGAGACCTCAAATAGCAATGGTGACGGCTCGACGCAGCACCTTAAACTCTCTTTCCCACGGTTCAACGGAGAGGATCCGCATGGGTGGTTATTCAAGGCGGAGCAATATTTTGAGTTCCAAAAAATCCTAATGGAGCAACAAGTGCAACTTGCCTCCTTCCACCTTGAAGGAATTGCTCTCCAGTGGCATAGATGGATGACCAAATTTAAGGGTCCATTGATATGGCCCGAATTTGCTAAGGCAACTCTCCTCCGATTCGGACCCACAGACGATGAAGATCCTTCTGAGGCCCTTACTCGATTGAAACAGACCACGACAGTTGTGAACTATCAAGAGTCCTTTGAGAGGTTATCGCACCAGGTTGATGGGCTTCCTGAAACTTTTCTTATCGGATGCTTCATTGCATGTTTGAAAGACGAGATCCGTTTGGATGTAAAAATTAAACACCCACTCTTTAGCGGAAGCCATTGGGGTAGCTCGTCTTGTTGAAGAACGTAACCACTTACAGAGGAAGCCAACTCCATCATTCCGTTCTGCAACACCAGTAAAAGTGAGCGTTAACTCCATGTCGGGGGTATTAGGACCTGCACCAACTCAGCGAACAACCTCCTCCACTCCCACCGTTCGTCACATCTCCAACCAAGAAGCTCGTGAACGTAGAGAAAAGGGGCTTTGCTATTACTGTGATGAGAAGTTCGTTTCGGGACATCGATGCAAGCGGCCCCAACTGTTTATGATTGAGGATT
The DNA here is from genome assembly GCA_020205555.1 of Panax stipuleanatus. Classification (NCBI taxonomy): domain Eukaryota; kingdom Viridiplantae; phylum Streptophyta; class Magnoliopsida; order Apiales; family Araliaceae; genus Panax; species Panax stipuleanatus. The sequence goes on from CM035124.1 coordinate 133,568,781, forward strand.
CAATGGAGCAAGGTTATGAAGTAAACGGAAGCAATCCACAAGATGACGAACAACCCAAGATGGAACCAAAAATCTCTTTCCACGCCATAGCAGGTACCGCTCACCCACAAACCCTTCGTGTGACAGAAAGGCTGAAAAACAAGGTTACAGTGCTCATCGACGGAGGTAGCACACATAACTTCATTGATCAATCCCTTGTAACCAAACTGGGTCTATCAATGTCTCGCAACAAGAAGTTCCATGTGATAGTAGCGAATAAGGAAGAAAGGATTGAGTGCGCGGGGTTATGTCAAGGACTAGCTGTTCGAATTCAATGTTATACAGTCATTGCGGATTTCTTCATCCTTCCTGTAGCAACGTGTCCACTTGTGTTAGGGGTCCAATGGCTTGCTACCCTTGGACCAATTCAGACGGACTATACGCAGCTTACAATGAGATTCCAACGTGATGGTGTTTGGCATACTTTCCAAGGATTAAAACTTTCAAAGAGTTTAGAAGTCTTAACTGAGAAGGACTGTTGTGGGCTAACTGGAACCGCTACTTACGGTATGGGATTCTTTTAGCAAATTGCTTCCAACCCACTGTGCTGTTAAGATCTCCCCTTATCCTCCAGATTTAGATCAACTCTTAACTGCTTTTTCTCAAGTATTTGAAACACCTACAACTCTACCACCTCAGAGATCCCATGACCATCACATTCCTCTACAGCCTCATGCTAGTCCAATTATTGTGCGCCCCTATCGATACCCATACTACCAGAAATCCAAAATTGAAAAACAGGTTCGAAACTTGTTGCAAGCGGGACTTATCCCAGCAACAGTCACTTCACTTCACCTGTTCTTTTGGTTAACAAGCACGATGGCGAATGGCGATTCTGCGTGGTCTACCGAGCATTAAACGACATTACCGTCAAAGTTAAATATCCAATCCATGTTATTGATGAGCTTTTAGATGAATTCCATGGAGCACAGTTCTTCTCAAAGTTGGACATTCGAGCTAGATACCATCAAATCCGAGTTCATGCAAGCAACATTCCGAAAACAGCCTTTCGAACACATGAAAGGCCACTATGAATTTGTGGTGATGCCGTTTGGGCTTACAAACGCACCATCAACATTTCAAAGTCTCATGAATGACTTGTTTCGGCCTCATCTGCGGAAGTTCGTCCTCGTCTTCTTTGATGACATCTTAGTTTTTTCCAAGACGCTGGAGGAGCATCTTGAACACCTACAGACCATTCTAACCATTTTATCTAACAATCAATTGTTTGCTAAAATGTCCAAATGCAGGTTTGGGGTCACTGAAGTAGAATACTTGGGTCACGTCATCTCTAAACATGGGGAAGCGGTGGATCCTTCCAAAATACAAGCAGTGCTGGAATGGCCGACGCCTGCAACAACTCGTGGGGTCCGCGGATTTCTAGGATTGGCGGGGTACTATCGGAAATTCATCAAACATTTTGGCGGTATTGCTGCACCATTGCATAAACTACTCACTAAGGAAGGGTTCCATTGGACGGAAGAGGGAGAGAAATCGTTCCTACAACTCAAAGAGGCTTTGACAACACCCCCAGTCCTTAGCGTACCGGATTTGTCCAAAACCTTTTGTTATTGAATGTGATGCAAGTGGCTACGGAATTGGGGTTGTGCTCTCGCAAAACTAACGTCCCATAGCTTACTTTAGTGAGGCCTTGAAAGGTTCAGCATTGAATCTTTCCACTTACGAGAAAGAAATGTTACCCATCGTGAAGTCGGTGCGGAAGTGGCGACCTTATCTCTTGGGTCAATCTTTCATGATCTAAACGGACCAACGAAGTCTGAAATACTTAATGGAGCAACGTATTACCACCCCAACCCAGGCTCGTGTTGGCTTCCAAAATTGATGGGCTATGAGTATGAGATTGCGTTCAAACACGGAGCGGAAAACCGAGCGGCTGATTCGTTGTCAAGACGTGGAAAGCTCAACTTCAAGGCTGAATCAAGGCCGCATGCGGACTGGTGGGTTCAGTTGCAAACTGAAGTGGCAAAAGGACCCTTTCTTTCAGAACTTTGCCAACGTTTCGGGCCACTCGCAACTTATTCAACGAGATGGTGTGGTTTAAATCGAGTAAGGTAATCTTGAATCCCTCCTCTTCTTTGGTACTAACTGTGATCATAGAATGCCATTCCTCTCCTACGGGAGGACATTTTGGGTTCCATAAAACATTAGCTCAGGTCCAAAATAATTTCTGTTGGTCGAGTATGAGGAATTCCGTCAAAGCTTTCATTAGAGAATGTGGTGTTTGTCAAAAGAACAAATATGATAGTATGAAACCAACGGGATTGCTCCAACCCTTGCCCATTCCGGAACGTGTTTGGTCAGAAATCACCATGGATTTTGGGGAAGGTCCTCCGCTCTCTAATGGGTATTCGGTCATCATGGTGGTTGTGGATAGGTTAACAAAATACGCACACTTTATCCCTCTCAAGCATCCATTCACGGCATCCACAGTGGCTAGAGTGTTTGTTTTGAATGTGGTCCGATTGCATGGCATTCCTACTTCCATTGTGAGTAATCGAGACAAGGTATTTGTCAGCTCCTTTTGGCGTGGGTTGTTTCAACTACAAGGCTCCAAGCTCCGCATGAGTTCGAGTTACCACCCACAGACCGATGGACAGACGGAAGTGGTGAATCGCACGTTGGAGCAATACTTGAGATGCTTTGCTGGAGAACAGCCAAAAAAGTGGGTTGATTGGATTTCATGGGCAGAGTATAGTTACAACAGTTCAGTGCATACCTCTTCTCGTATGACCCCGTTCGAGGCCGTGTATGGTGTTCCTCCACCGGATCTTTTATCTTACATTCCGGGCACATCTAAAGTGGAGGCAGTGGACTCTTATTTGCGAGACCGTGATTCCATCTAGAGCGACCTACGTTTTAATTTAAGCAATGCTCGAAACAGGATGAAGAGCCATGCGGACCAACACCGACGTGAGGTTGAATTTAAGGTGGGTGATTTCGTATATTTAAAATTGCAACCTTATAGACAAACAACTGTGGCTTTTCATGGTTCTCTGAAGTTGTCTCCTCGCTTTTATGGGCCATATGAGATTTTGGAAAAAATTGATGCAGTTACTTTTAGGTTGGCTTTGCCAACTGGGTCAAAGATTCATAATGTGTTTCATGTTAGCCTCTTGCGCAAACACTTGGGACCAATCACTCAAGCCACTACTCAGCTACCTCCGGTATCTGACAACTGCATTGTCCTTCCTCAACCTGAGGTCGTCCTTGAGCGTCGCGTGGTCCAGAAAAGCAAATATCGCCCAAAAGAGGAAGTTTTAATTAAATGGCAGGGCGCTCCTTTGGAGGATGCGACTTGGAAAAACTCGTGGCGAATGGCAAGAACCTACCCCAATTTTATCCTTGCGGTCAAGAATACTTAAGGGGGGAGGAGTTGATGTGTGCATGTTGCTGCCATGCAAAGCCCATGCATGTTTCTACGTGGTGCAGACGTGGGTTTAGGTTGGCTTAGTCTTGGGTTGTTTATTTGGGTTGTTATTTATTTCCTTGCTGATAGGACCAATTTTACTGGCATGTAGTTAATGGGCATGTGTTCCCTACTTTTTAGTAGTTGTTAGTTTCCCATTCCAGTTGTAAGGCTATTTAAGATAGCCAGTTGCGTTAATAAAGGCATGCATATATTGAAACCCAGACTTCTCTCTTACTTCTTCCCTCTTTTCTCTTCTTAAATTCAACACATCATAAACATTGTGACTTAGTCAGTTTATCCAACTTTGTGAATTCCTAATATTGCAAAGTTATATACATTCAATTCTTGTGATTGTTTATGTTGTTTACTCGTCTTTCGTTGTGTCAATTGGCATCAGAGCCTGCGAGTTAGCCCACGACAAGGACGACTCTACTAATTAAGCTAGAGACAACCCATTTCGATGTCGATGTGAAGGAGAATGATGTCAATCGAAGCTATTCATCGTGGGGACTAGTTAAAGCTAGAATAATCTGTCTTTTAATTTTCTGTTTACTAAAAAAAATGTTTTGTTATAGAAGTCGTCGCCGGTGGAAGGAAAAAGAAAAGATTGTCGCCAAGAGTATTTGTGATCGCTTGTTCTACTTTACCAACATCACAACCCAAGTCGCAGTTAAAAAAATATAAAGAAAAGGAGAAAATGATAACAAGGGTCATATCACCCGCGACTTTCTGCCCAACCTTCTACAGCATAACAAAGGTAACCTAACTAGGGTTTTGAAATTATTTTGGGAAAACTGTAGTTAGGAACCTCTTTGTTAGTTATAAGGCTATATTTGGACTCCTGAAGTTTCGTATACTAGCATCTTGTTGCCTCAAGTTCTAATTAACTATAATTTGGCCCAAAGCTTTTTCAATCTTTGTATCCAAAATGTCTACAGCTACAAAGGCACGAATTGACCAAGTAAGGAATTATATGAACTTGCTTAACAGTGAACGTGATCTGTTGCATTATGAGATTTATGTTCGTTATCGTAAAAACTTGTTGCCCAATATGATGATCTTTCGAAGGAATTAGAGGAAACACATCTAATGTTCTAAAAGGCACTAGGCGGGAGGCGAGAGGCGGGCGGCTGAGAGGGGCCTAGCGCCTAGGGAGGCTAGGCGGGGCCTAGGCGGAATTTTTTATTATAAGTCAATTTTAATATTTTATCTTACATTTATCCAAACAAAACAATAATATAAAGTAAAACAATCTATAATAAAGATAATAAAAGCATTTGCTTAAAGTTCAAACACATATCCATATTGCCAACGTCAAAGTTCAAAACACAAACATGCAATTGTTCAAAATTCAAACATATCTTTAACGTATTAGTTTTATTCATAACTAAGATTGCTATTAAATAGTAAAATTTAAAATTTCAAGAATTCAATTCAATATTAAAACTTAAGAAACTAAACATAAATTTAATAATTATATTGAATTAAACTAAATATTACAAATGTATCATCATTTATATAATTTGAAGTTGGTACAAGTTCAAAAAATTACAACTATAATAAAATTTTCATTTTGACTTAATCTTGTTCACTTCTTGTTGTGATTTGATATGCTATAACTTGCATTATGAATATGATAAATCATTAGAAAATTAATATATCAAGATCTGGTTTGGATAGTTATTAAAATAAAATAAACATCTCCGTCTAAGCCACCCTAATTTCCTAGAGGGATTTTTTTGTCACCTTTGGCCTAGGTGAGGCGCCAAGGGGAGCCTAGCGCCTAGGCGAGGCACCAGGGGGGCCTAGCGCCTAGGCGGGGCGCCAAGGGGGGGCCTAGCGCCTAGGCGAGGCCTAGGATGGGATTTTAGAACACTGAACACATCATAGACTTCACAAGTTGAAACATCGGTATCAAGTTAAGAGAAGAGCGACAAAAGGAGATTATTTTTCTAATTGATGAAGTTAGAAGGTGTTGCAAGAATTTCGTAACCTGCACGGAAAATTTTCAAGAAAGTTGTAAATGCCATTAATTCTACTTCTCGGTCATGTGAGTCGATCCTTCTAGTAGAGAATGTGGAGGACACAAAGGAGGAGGTTGAAGGAGTTATAGTTAAAGACAAACCAAGTTGGTTGAGGAGGATTATGATTTGGAGTCAACACGACATAAGAATACGGATATCGTAAAAATTGAGATTGATGATGAGATTGTTCATAATCCTGTCAACTTGGAAAATTTTGATTTCGTCGTGTCTAATCATTTGTTTAATTCTTGTAATTGTTTCTATTGTTTACCCGTCTTCCGCTGTCAAGATAGATTCAAACGATTTGGGGGAAGACGGAAGGAGGGAGGTAGTTGTGAGAGCAAAACTACTTCTTAGATTTTCATATCATTCATTACTTGCCGAATGAAACTACACCATATTCTCTTATCATTCACCCATTACTAACTCACTCACCTAGAGATTTCTATTATTTACTTACTACAATTACTACCCCTTCAAAAGTGTTTGCCCAAGACTTCTCTGCTTGCCCGTTAATTTATAAGATCACCAGTTCAACTGATCTCCTAAATGTTATCATCATGTGAGATCTGTGGTATTGTTTGTTTATTGTATTGATCATTTTGCTCTTCTATCTCTAACTATTTCACGAATATTCAGTATATTAGCTTATATCTTGGTATCATTTTCATAGCTCTTGATTAGTTGTGTGGCACCACACCAAGTCATCCAAGGCACACAATAACTAAAAATTAGAGACGCTCTATACAAAAAGAATATGACAATTCTCTTTCTCAGTTATTCAGGATTTACTTTACAACTCAACTTTCGGCATTATAAAGTTAGAAACATAGTGCCTTTCCAAACCATATCTATGACTTTCGCCATCAATCCATTACTCAATCTGAATCATGTGAGTGTACTAGTGTGTTAAACTTTGTTACACAAAGCCAATTTATCTTAATTTGTTTCTTATTTTTCCTCTAGTAAATAGTCAGCTTTGAACCATGTCGCAATAGTTTTCAAATTTTAACCACCTATATATGCTTCTCTCATGCACCGCAAAGCAATATGCAGCGATAGTCAATCTATTAGCTTCATAATTTTAAAGCCTAGGGATATAGTTGAGTATAACATCATCAAACTTTTAAAGCAATATAGATTTTGAAAGGTGGAAACAATGTAGACTGTATTATCTGTATTATTAATTGTGAAAATCGTTTGACTATAAAACACCCAGAAACTAGAATTTCTTTATTGGTCATGAACAACAACATTCAATGTGAATAGACCATCAACGATCAAGTAATTTTTTCTTTATGGCTTGATTCAGTTTGCTGCTTAGAAATACCTATCCCACAGAGCATGTTTTAAAGTCCAACTTAGTTTCTGACTTTAGGAATTTTGGTATTCATCAAAAGAATGTCCCAAACCCCCAAGTATCCTTTAAAGATTGCAAATTTGTAAAATACAATTTCTAACTCTCTATCTATCTCACAACCCTACTCAAAACAAAAGAATTAGAAGACTCACATAAACAAAGAAATCGACAGCAATAAAAAAGAAGAGCAAGAACATCTACCATTACAAATTCCACAAAGGCAATCCGAGTAGAATGGTGATAATCTCCAAGCAACCTCAAGCGATAGACCTACGTCAGCATAGTATCAATATAATAAGCTTCCACCACTAAATGGTTGTAATGTTAATGAGACATACAACTTACAACCATATAAAGCATAAAATGTACCTCTCCACAAACTGATTCGAAAAATAGTTTTACTTCAGATTGAGAAACCTGCATAATACGATGAAACATTTTAATAACTTTGTTCCCATTTTTGCTTTTTGTTTATTAAACGTTAGTGGTGAAGGTGGTAGCAAGAGTGGGGAGTGTTGTTTTTATTCTTGTAACCGTCACCGACTTAAAATTTTAAAAAGTTACCTTCTTGTCTATATTTGTACAATAAATAGTTCTGGCACACATCTCGCGCTCATCTTCACTCTGAAGTCAAAAGTATTAATTAAGTCACTAGGTAGTTGAGCAGAAGATAACAGATATGCAATAGTACATAATTATAGTTCACAGCAAACATATGACCATGGAAGCAAGGTTTTTCACACCCTGGGTAAAAACGTTGGGTTAACAGGTGCAATCGCTGTTTTAGAGGGTAACACCCTCACAGGGTAGTATCCAAGCATAGTCCCTGCCAAATTCAAGGCAGCTCGTGCACCTTCTGCAAAATCACAAAAGCTATGACATTATTTATAAACTCTAGAATCAGCTGATATGTGACCAATTTTAAAGGTAAGCAATGGTAACATTACCCTCATCAGTGAATTCAACGAAAGCAAAACGCAAAACAGAATTAGGGTCTCCACATACACGGCAGTCAACAACCTTTGCAGCAGCACCCGCAAAAGTTTTAGAAACAGGGTTCCAATTAACAGGTAAAAGGCATTTTACATGAGCAACAGTGAAACAACATACCTGGCCACAACTGAGAAATAGTCCTGCAAGCTGCTCTTCAGTGATCTAAGTCCAAAATCAAGCAAATTCGTTAGTCCAAATACTTGGAACATATCACAACGACAAGTTTACATTTCAAAACAACCGGTAGTAACGGTTTACCTGATGATCAATGTCAGACACATACACTGTCCTCCTAATAATATCTTCGCGCTGAGCCATAGTTGTCCGGCTGTTTATTCTTCTCTTTCCCTCACTGTAATTACTCTTCTTCTGAGCGAAGAAAAAAAACACAACCGGGATCAAAGCATGATTCAGGCCGTTCGGAAAAGAAATATTAATAGTAGAAGCTGCAAAAAGATTGAAGGTTATAGTACCCGACGGCCCATGATTCCGTTGATATCTCCATTTCTGACGCTAAAATGAGAGTTGTTAGTAAAAAGGGGACCGCTCTGAGAGAGTGAAGGGGGCACAAATTCTTCAGCCATGGGATTCAGTTTAGAGAACATTTCCTCCAACTCGGTCATGTCCCGCTTGTAGCTCTCATCAACATCACTATCACCCCTAGGCAAGTCCTCACCATTGTTGGATCGGTGACGATGTGCTGACAGCGGTCCGAGATGATCGGGAACCACCACCACCTGATGGGGCTTGGTGCTAAGGTACGCGGGTGGAGGAGGCGCCTGAAGGGGATGCACCTTCATGTAAAGGGTGGGGTCGTGGGGACCCACAAGGACTGGGACATTGTTCTCAACAATCAGAGTTCGCAAATGCTGATTGTTGTTCTTTGGTTGATCCTGATCGTTGTTGATGTGATGACCGGAATCCTGTGAGGCAACAGCGGCAACGGCAGCTGCTTCAAAGGAGCCCATACTCATAGCCAAATCGACGCCAGCATTCTCAACAATCGCCATGATTTTTGAGTGTTTGACTACTACAGAGCCTCACCCTATTATTTACTGCTGCAAGTTCACCCTAAATAAATCAATGAATCAATTGATCGATTAAGTATAGATCTAATACTTGAAAGAATAGTACACCATCAATAAATAATCCTCCATAAATTTATGAAAGCAGTGATGCATAAATGCATACAATAAATGCAACATGATCAGAGGCATACCTTACTCTGAAATTAAATCATCGTTTCCATTTAACGAAATGAGACGCAGGCAGAACCTTTCTTTAGAAGACCAAAATAAAAAATCAAATGCCTTTCTTTTTCGTGCAGTGACGAAAAAATTGAATACATAAAGAGCTTTATCTTATTTAATTTATTAAATTCTAAAATTTAAAAATTAATACAAACTTATTTAATTTTAATTAAAACAATATTTTTGTAAACTCTTCTCTTTAGAATAGTAAAATTGTAAACAGCGCTCTTGTACTCGATCTGTGCTATATACGTCATCAACTCTCAGCTCAAAGTATGTAGGGTATGTCCCTGCTCCGCTGGGTAGTGGTACACACCATCAATCACCCTCTCAAAAGTTGAACGGAACACATACCCCATCTTGTTCATCTTCCTCTTCTTGCATCTGACCTCATCCTCTAGGTCGTCAGCTATCTCGTTAGCCACTTCCCACTTCTCCTCGAAGTGGATCCTATCCATAACCTTCAACTCTAGCTGATAACGGAGTGCTTCCTTCTCTGTCTTCTCACTCAATTTTCTCTGTTCTACCTCTTCCAGCTTTCCTGCCAGATCCACATTCATAGCTACCGACTTGTGAAACATGGTCCCCATCTGGATCCCTGCCTCCTTGCGATAGGCAATCTCCACCTCTAATTCCTGCATGGCCAGCTTCCTCTGATGGTCTTCGTCCCTCAGTTTTTGGAACTCCGACTATCTCTCTTGGGCCTCAGCCTCCAACTCCTAGACTCTGCAGTCCAACTCTAGGATCCGCTCCTCATACTCGCCTAACATCTGCTCCTCTACAGTAGCCTCATCAGAGTTCTCTACTGGCTCATCCTCCATCGGCTCGTCCTCCATCGGCTCGTCCTCCATCGGTTCGTCCTTTGGATCGGACTCTATCTCAATCTCGTCCTCGTCGTCAGACTCGAACGGTGCAACAGCCTGCACTGGCACAGCCTCTAGAGGTGCCTCGTATACTACATGTATATCCCTGGGCTCCTCCCCGGCCACTCCACTAGGTACTCCCATGTCTGTCGTCCTACAATCACAAACACAAGACAAACAAACAACAACTCCATTAAATGTTAAATAAAACATAAGTTCATTGTATAGAATGAAGTTACATTTCATAACACGCTAAATCTCTAAAGGAAAACTCTATGTGAGTTCTATCCCTTTCTAACTTCTAAGTTCTCCTAAGTTATAATCTAAGGACACTCGCTTTTAAGGTTTATAACTATAGCTCTGATACCAACCTGTGACGCCCCCAAATTCGGACCGCCACAGGGTCACTCGAATTCGGTTCGTCACGCTCTATAATCTAACATCATGATAATAATATTACGACTAATTGTTGCATCGCACAGCGGAATAATACACAATACTACTACCGAATAGATTACATTTAATTAATATAATTTATTCACGTCCCAAGGTTTCGTAACTTAAACATTGATTACATAGCTTAGACATGACTTAAGCATACATAACCTTAATTAGTACATAATAGAATAAGTTCTTATTATAATCATAAGGTTCTACATAATATTAAGCTACTCAGTAGCCTTTCCTTTGCCCTTGTCGGTGCCCGAGGGTCCGCACTGCTCTGCCTTAACTAAAATATTTTAGAAAAAGTAAGAATGAGCAACAAGTTTGCGCAGCAAGTAATATAACAACAAGGGTGAGTATTATAGTTCTCGAATCTCAAAAAGGGTATAGCAAGGTATGATAGTTCAAGGATAGCAAGAATATCAACAGTTCTCAATAACAGTCGCTAAGGACAGAATAATATCAATATGATTCAATACTAAATCAATTTAAGATTTTAAGATAACTGAATACTGAGTAGTCACTAAGGACTATGAACTCTTACTAGAATTAACAGTAATATACTGCAAATCCAATAAAACAAGTACAACAGGTGATCATCCTAAAGTACTCTACGATATGCATATCGTTCAATCATACTAAAGTGCGCACGTCGATCTCCCGACAATATATAATTTTCCTTCAAAGAAGATTGTTTATCTCAGTCAAACACAAGACCCCGCACCAATCAATTGGTTTGGGTCGCCTTTCAATAATATAAGTTTAGCCGAATCAAATGGCATAGATCACAACAATTATAAGTTCAATCTCAATATTTAAAGTTCGAAGAATATAAATCGACTTTTATCTTATCCATGAAGTATATAATCTATAATATCTGAATTGCAATCTCAAAAGTTTACTTGTTCGACAATAATAGCACAAGCTTAATGAACGCTCAATAAAGAGTAGGGTTAGGAACTTGCTTACAACGTTCCTTGAATAATGTAAACACAAGGTTAGGATACTTGCACTTTAAAATAGTGTAAGTTAAGGAACTTGCCTTATGCGTAGTTTATCCTCGTTAAGTAAATCAACACTTTTGAATCCCTATCGTAATATAGTTATGTATATATATGATATCCGTTAGTCATATAGTTTAATATCATACTTTATCTCATATATACCATCCACATATAAGTTAAGTCTTCAATCTTACTATACAGTCATACCATGTATAGTATCACATTAATTCACAAGTCTCGACTAATATAACTTTTATCCTTAACGTTCTTCTTTTTGAGTTAAACATATTCTCATATCATTATTATTACATAAGACCACAATCAATACTAAATATATGTTATTTTAGTAAGTTATGGTATTTCAATAGGTTAACCGTCAAAATCGAATTCAAGTATCAATATATGATATCACACAGTATGTATGCATATTAAAGGATACTTTCATGCTTGTTCAACCTTTTCACGTTCAATTTTACATGATATAGGTTCTAAGTGAATACCTTTAATAATTGAAGGCCATTCTATGTCATGAAACCACATTAGCTATCATGCTTGTCATTTGAAACATATGAGGTGATCACATAACTTGATTTAGGCATGCTTGCAAGTTTATATTTCATATACACATAGCTAATCATGCTTCACTTGTGCTTAACTATCTTTCATGGTATTTACCTAGTGTGTGCACATGCATGATATATTAGTGAGTTTAAGAGTACTATCAAACACGTCCATAAATATCGGAATCCAAATCTCAATGTAACATGTCGACGTTCACGTTCAAAGCTTATATTTTGTTAGTATTGTTCACTATTGAGGTCCACATGATCATGATACTTTATGAAACCCATATACATAAGTCAACATACCTTTTATGCATTCTCAAACCATATTATTATGCTTGCAAGAGTCAGAATGTTAACATGGCATGCATACATATTAAGTTCGTTTCCAAAATTTGAAGTTTGTTTATAAAATGCTAAGTTTATTTCAAAACTACAAGTATGCGTGCAAATCTTAGTAAAACATGCATACATTGTCTCAATATATTCATATATATGTATTACTCATGCTAGCATGCTTGTTCTAAATCATCTTAACAACTAACACTTAACAGAATCAAGCAGCAAGCAAGCAACTGTTTCTAGAGACCGGCGCAGCTGTGCTGCGCCGCAGTGTAATGCCGGCGCAGCTGCGCCGCGTCTGGTTCGTGCCAAACTGCAGCCAGCAACGGCAGAATTTCAGCCCAATTCACGAAATTACTTCACGAATTCTCTTCCAGACAAACTACATTGTTTCCCTATTATATTATAAGACTATATAACAACCAAATATACATTCTTCAATCCAATTGTAATCTAATTTGACATAATCAAGAAATTGAAATTCAAGACTAGAAATTTTGACAGTGAACGAAAATGAAGAATAAGAAGAGGGATTATACCTCTGTTATGCAATTTAGCTTGCTGTAAATTGATTCCTTTCTCTCAACTGACTCTCTCTCTATATATATTTCAGTGAACTAGCGCCACTACACTTCACAGAATTCTCATCAAATGAATTAGGAGAGGAAGAGGCCATATATATAGAGAAATGCATAACCAGTTAATGGATTCCTCCATTGAATCAAACCAAGTGATAAAAGATTTGCATGAAGGTTAATGAGAAGTTGGTGGAATAGTGGAGCTGTAGCAATCCAGCCATTCTCCTTCATGATGATTGCTATGGCTTTATTGAGTTTGAGGAGGAGAGTAGGCTTAGGCCTTATGGCTATGCACGTGAAGGAAAGAAATGCCTTACATTATGGGACAAGCAATATCAATCTCAGCATTTTAGCAAATTTGTACAATGCAATGTTATAACACATATTATACACTTATACATAATTCTTACTCTTATGTTATATTTTATATACATATCATCCATACATAGGTTATAACTTAATGTCACAATGTAATCCAACTAAATGTTACTTCAATGTAGTGAAGGTAATTTGTACATATATAATCCATGTACATTTTATCACACCTGTATAATTTAATCGGATACTATCACATTTATTATTCAATTATATATTGAAATAATCATCAATTATAATTGTTTACTATATATATTCATGATGTATTATTTTAATGTATACTTCACATACAATTGTCACATGCACATTTCATGTAACTCTTACAAATCAATAAACTTTACTATATAGTTTATATATATATATATAACATAGTCACATTGCACTACTTCATATAACATATAGGTAGCTACTATACCTTATACTTTTAATATCGCATGCTTGCACATAGAAATTAATTGAGCAAATATAATCTACTCGTTTATATATTATTATTCTTAATGGTAATTAATTAATTGCTTATCTTATCAATTAATTAACCTTAATATCAATTAATCCATCACTCATTAATCAATGTAATCATTAATAACACTTAATTAATATTCATAGGATTAATTATCACATTAATAAATATAAATCTTATTATATTTATAAACAAGTTGCTTATTATTATTCTATTATTTGCAATAATAATAATCATCACATCATCAATTAATCATCATTAATATTTCATTTCTCATAATAGCAATTAAATAACAATTAATATAGATTAATTGTTCGTTTAATAATTCTTTTGTTGATTAATATAATCATTATTATTTCTCATCACTGGGCCACACAAGGCATTCAACGAGCTTATCACAAACTCCATATTTTCTCAATTATCATAATCATTCAATTTAATATAATTGAGTTAACTCATCTCATAATATTTACATATTTATATTCAAATAAATATTCATTTCCATTAATATATTTATTTAATAATATATGAAAATTCTCGGGTATTACAATAATAGTCCAATTTTTTTTGTTTATCTAATCCTTTAATTAATCCTAGGAAAAATAGATTATTTTAAATTATCCCATAAAAAATAAACATACGACTAAAATTATTTAATCCTAAAATTAATAATCTTAAAATTATAATCCTTCAAAAAGTTTTTACATCATACTATCATAGTATATATGTTTAACGGGGGAGAAAAGAATAAGACTATTTAATACATACACAATTAAGAAAAAAGATAAAGTGATATTGTCAAGGTTCTCAGCAATCTCCATTGACACGCATATATAGATAAATAGAGTATGTTTTTTAAAATGTCTATTATATTTTATGAAAATATAATATGCTTGAATAAAACAAAAGGTAATAAAGTATTAAAAAGAGATGTAGTGAGGTATATGGTGATTTAGAATAAAAAACCTTTGTAGCTCATTTCGTTTGAGCATTTGTTTAAGGAGTTGGGAAGGTCTAGAGTTCTATTCTCAAGGAAAACATCATTTTGTAAAAAAAAGAAAAGAAACAGCCCGGCCCGGCCCAACCTAGGCCACGGGCCTCATATATTCAACCGAAATAAAATTGGGCTATTTTAGCCCGGCCTAAATTTGGCCCGGCCCGTTTGCCAGGTCTAGTTGAAACCATATAATTATTGGTTAAATCTCATATTTCAAATGTCAACCTTAGTGTTATTATGATCAATCTTGATCTTAATAGAACCCGATTTTAAAAAATTTGGTATAATCAAAATTTAATCTTGATCTTAAATAATTAGACCTGGCAAACGGTCTGACTGGGCCGGGTCGAGAGTGGGCCGGGCCATTTTTGGGCCGGGCCAAAACAGTCCGCCTTTTCCTGAGCTGAAATATTGCGGCCCGTAGCCCAACCCGGGCCGGCCCGGCCTGCAGGCTTTTGCCTTAAATTTTTTTTTTTGCGAAGTTATGTTACTAGCCCATAATTGAAATTGCATAGTTCACCTAATAAGCTTAGCTAGTACTAGTAGTATCTTATGAATAATAAGTGGAGCTGTGGAGGCCAAATCCAGTTAGGCTGCTAATTGTAATGAACAAATACTAATGTATAGCATCAGAATATTTATTACAAAGTGTATAATTTCAAATTCTTTCAACAGGAGAGGAAAGAGAATTAAGATCCAATTCGAAAATTAATTGACAATCCAAATATAGTATAATAGTAATAATAAGAATGTAGGCTCTGTCT
Source organism: Panax stipuleanatus (assembly GCA_020205555.1). Taxonomy (NCBI): domain Eukaryota; kingdom Viridiplantae; phylum Streptophyta; class Magnoliopsida; order Apiales; family Araliaceae; genus Panax; species Panax stipuleanatus. The sequence continues at coordinate 133,584,267 of CM035124.1, forward strand.
CTACTTCACCAATTTGCATATATCAATATTCTTCATGCTTTTAGGGGCTATATCCAAACTCAACAAAGTAGCTTACATTTTATATTATAAAGATTATAAAGAAAGGATAGGATAGGTGTCATGCAATATTTGGCCAGTGTTCCTCATCCCAGCAGCAATCCCATTTATAGTAAGCAATGCATCTCTAAGTTTAGTGTTGTCATCATCACGTCTCAATCTCTTCCCAGAATTCCATGTGCTTTGTTTAGTCATGTTGGTCTAGCAATATTATTTTTTGCAAAAAAAAAATAAAAAATCACGGACGGGCCTGGCCACCCGCAGGCCGGGCCAAAATGGCCCAACTTTTCGTGGGCTGCAATACGAAAGCCTGTGGTCCATGTTTTTACTTGCGGGTGGGCAAGGCCAGGCCGCGGGCCTCTTTTGCTAGGTCTAATCTTAATAGAACTCGATTTTAAAAAATTTGGCATAATCAAAATTTGACAAAATATGATTATGGGTTGGTTTTGGTTTATAAAATTTGGTTATGATTCCATTGAAGAACAAAAACCATATTATCTATTTTTAATATGGGTTGTGTAGGTTGAAACCATATAGTTATGGGTCAAATATAAGTTAACTCATATTTCAAATTTGAAGTTTATCATTATTATGATTTTGGTTTTGGTTTTGGTTTATTCAAAAAGATTATTTCATTATCATTCTTTATTCAAAAAGATTAATCCATTATCATTATTTATTCAAAAAGATTAATTCTTTATTTATTCAAAAAGATTATTCCATTATTATTATTTATTTAAAAAGATTGTTCCATTATTATTATTTATTTAAAAAGATTATTTCATTATCATTATTTTAATTATATTACCCATCTTCTACATTATTGAATTACTGTTCTTTAAATAATGAGTCGGTTTAACTACTTAATACGTGTGACTTCCATTTATGCAACTTTCCATTACTACTACCTTTGCTACCATGTCAATTATTGGTTCAATAATATGAGATGTTGTAATAATTATTGTGACATTCCTAAATCCATGTGCTTGCTACAATGGACCGGTGCTCACTAAATTCTTTTGAGTATAATTATTATAGGCTTACAATATTGATAACCAGATCGTTCCCGGAAAAGAGAGGGTCTTCCGTATAAACATAGCGCAATTAAATAACACTTTTTTCTCAACAGAACTTTCTAGACATTGTCAATAATGTTTAATGGCCTAATAATATCATATCAAATAATATGAGTTACTGTGACGTGACAATTAATGTGAAATATTATGTAGTTGTTATTGTAACAATTATTAAGTTAAAATACTATGCAATTGTTACTGCAACAATTATTAAATCAATAATTATCAAATATTGTGCAATACCATGTGCTATTGTGGAGTACCGTGTGCTATTGTGTAACACTGTGTGCTACTGAAGAGTATTGCATGCGTGTTACTGTACTTTTATCACCGGATATTTAAATAGTTAAAAGTGATAGTATTATTGACAATATTTATTAAAAAAAGTATTTATGTCGTTTTCTATATCCAACAATTAAGTCATTGTGAGGCCCACCAATGATTGGTTGTTTCGGCACCGTCGTACTTTATCGAATATTCTCCGACAGAAGAAATATTTATCGATAAAAGAAATATTCCCGACATACTTTTTATTTTATAATTTGCACGTATCTTCCTTAATTTTATCAGTTTATCAATGTAACACCTTATTGTTTAGTATAATTTTAAGAAAATTAAATTTTATTCAATAAAAGTTGGAGTCTTACACTATTAGGGTTGCACAAACATATTGTTGTCATCCATTGATAATATTGGTTGGACATACATTCGTCCTCATAAAATGTTCAATATCTCATAAAGATTTCTTATTATACCGTGCACTACTTTGGTTTGGCGAAAGTATTGGCGTCAGAAAGTTTTTAGACTTTTCTACAAATTTTGGTTTCGTGCATTTTTAATCTCGTATTTAGAGAGTTCCGTGATATGTGGTAGATTTCGTACCTACAAGCAGATTGAAAAAACTGTTGGTACTCGAATGGTGCTAACCGCTAGTCGAAAAATGAAGAAGAGGGAAAGATGATTTTTCCTTGGTTGGAATTTGATCGTACGGGGAAAGTCATTTTACTTGTTGGCCTTGCTGCAATGAAGAGTAGAAAGAGTAATCTTTCTTCAATACTCACGAGAAGAAGAAATAGGGGTGGACTCTCCGTTATCTTTTTAAACTCCGGGTAAATCTCTTTTCCTGGTAATCCTGAAGAGGGAAATTACAATGCATTCTTCATAGTACATGCCAATCAAACAACCAAACAAAAATTGAATGAAGAGGGTTTTCCATTCAACTCTTTAACCTGTTGGCCCGACCGATGATAACTTCTTGCTTCAATTCAAGTTACCAAGTGTAGGATAACCACTGAGGGAGTGCCCCTAGAGTTCGGCCCAGCACAATATATGCAAGAGGGAAATTACAATGCCATCATTCATAGCTGGGTTCATCAAAACCAACAATACTTTATGAGCGAGCGAGCATAACAACTCCTAGAATGTCTTTAGAATTGGTAACATAAAAGATAAAAGGCAGTATGAAAATCAACCACTCCTACCCGTCAAAGGAATTAATCCCAACCAAAAATAAATCAATTGCATGCAATCTATAAATCTGCCTCCTCTAACACAATCCCCTCTTCAACATTATATGCCTATAGTTAACAATTTAAACCAAGGAAATCCATCCGTTAACGACAGACGGTAGACAGAGGCCACCGTCCAACTGCATTAAATAACCATTATATATATAGAGAGATAATTAAAGTAGGAAAGAATTCCAAAGAATATAGCATACGAGGTGGAAACAAAATCCAACCTTTTAACCTAGCTAGAAAGCTCCCTACCTCCTACTCGGATGAGGAAGAGGTAATCCTTTCTTTTGGGGATTCTTAAAAACCTCAAGGAGGCTTTGAAGTCCCCCTCCTTCCACCTTTGAATTCTAAAAATTGATATGGAACTTTTAAAAGGCCAGCAACAATATGGAATCCAAAAGGCACAAAAAGAGTAATGTGCTGCTGTGCAAAAGAAGCCTTCCCTGAGATCAAAGACAACAGAACAAAATTGTAAGAATCTTCACCGTTAAAAATATGTACTACACATAAATTAAATGGTCATGTAGTTAACATTTTTGAGTAACAACTTTATCATCTCTAAGGCATATATAAATTAGTCCCAGCTAGGCCAAGCAAAATATGTTAGTGTAACAATTTTGTGGATCTGCTAATTGATTACTTTAGGAAATGTTACAGCTAATAAAACAAAATGGGACTCCTATCAAATAAGAGTAAAGAAAAAAACTTTCACCCTCCATATTGAAAATTTCAATACCAAAATTTCCATAACTTCCGTGTAGGGGTAGGGGATCCTACCGTGTAAGATTAGATTTTGAGTCATACACGTATTCTAAATGTATTGGGCAGGCAAGACTTACGCTTATCAATATGTGATAAGAACCACCTTAATTAATGTTAAAAATTAAATGCATAATGATTTATATTTGAGATTCAAAATGTGGTATCTCATATATATGCACCCTTAGCATTAATCGTAACTACCTTGCTAACTAACTAGGTTCTTGGGGATTCACTCAATTATTTTTACATAATAGTGGTACATCAAACTCATAAAAATGAAGTCTTTATTTTTTAAAAACTTTATGCATATAAAAGTCGGTGGGTATTTTTTCTCTCTCTAGGGCTTCCTAGGAGAGTCGGACGTCTCGTTTAGGGAGTTTTTTATACTTTGACGTTTTCCTTCGAAGTTTTGTGCTTTGGGAGTGATGGATGCTTGTATTGATGAGATGCAGAGTAAACTTAAACTGACCGATCGTGAAAATGTTGGGGGTCTTTCTCCAAAAAAGATACCGCACAGGCTGTGGAAGATGGGTCGCTGTGTCTGGTGGGTAAGATCTTAGCCCCGAGGTTTTTTGGGATGGAAATTGTGTTGGATGCGTTATAGAAGGCGTGGCGTGTGAAGGGATCTCTAAAATGTAAAGCTATGGGGTCAAATATTTTTATTTTTCAGTTCTCAAATAGATTGAATTTGTTGAAAGTTAAACAAGGCGGACCTTGGCACTTTGACGATAATATTGTAGTTTTGGAATTTTTTAATGGTGATTTAAAACCAGTAGATTACAAGTTCTCCCAGGTTAGGATGTGGGTACATGTTATGGATCCTCCTTTGAAGTGTATGACAGTCGCCTGTGCTAAACAGATAGGGAACTCTATCGGATCTTTCGTTGAGTGGGATAGAGGGCCTGGGAATCTAGTTTGGGGTAAGAAAATGAGGCTACGTGTAGAGTTGGATTTAGAGCTTACATTGATGAGGGGTATTAAGCTGTTTTTGGAAGATGGTAAAGAAGTTTGGGTGGACTTCAAGTACGAGAGGTTACCAATTTTTTGTTTTGCCTGTGGCAGAGTTGGTCACAAAGTTGCTGATTGTGCCCGGATTGATAATGGTGATGATGTTAATGGGAAGCTATGGCCATATTCAGAATCATTGAAAGCCCCTATATGGACTGATCCCCGAAGGCCAGACGAACAACCAGAATCGAGAAGGGGAAGAGGATAACTCATGCAAATCTGTTACATGAGCGTCTTCGGCAAGATTCATTTTTTTACCTGAAGTCTTCGATGGGATGTTCTTTTGATGAGCTTGATATGGTAGGTCCTAATTTACAGCAAAAGGGAGACAATCTTGCTATTTCTGATGCTAGAGATAAGGAAAAGAAGACTACGGAGGAGCTTATTAGACAAGATTTATTATTAAAGAATGTGACAAAATTACAGGACGTTACAAGTGATGGATTATGTGGAAAGGGAAACATGATCGACTCATGTGCTGCTATTTTTATGGAGGAAACTTCTGGTGATGCTTCTATTTTGAATGAATCTATGAAATCAATTGGGCAGGGTGTCATTAATAAATCTTCTCGGGTTGCTGCATGTGGTTCGAGCTAACCCAATGATTTAGTAGTGGATGTCCAGGTTGTTGAGTCTAATGAATTAATGGCTGACACGACCCTTGTGGCCCGCAATAATAATGCTCCCAGGTGGCTCTGTATTAATAGGCCTAAGTATGTTGGTCGGGATGTTCCAAGCGGGGAGGAGATTGGTAAATGGAGGAAAGCCAGTCATTTATCTAATAAAAGAAGGAAGAGTAGGATTTGTGGATGAGGATGATTTGGTTCCAAACCCGTCATGTGAGAAATCTTCTTTATGTTTCGAAGTTGTAGGGAGGCATTGGTTTTAGGGATTTCAAGTGTTTCAATGAAGCGCTAAGCAATGTTGGAGGATTCTTAAAAATCCTAATTCGCTTGTTACACGTATTTTACAAGCATAATATTTTTATGGTTCCTCTTTTTTGAGCTCTGGGCTAGGGAAATCACCATCTTTCTTGTGGCGGAGTCTGTGGAATTCAAGAAGATTACTGGATTGTGGTCTACGGTGGAGAATTGGTAATTGTGAATCTGTGGTGGCAGCTAATGGTAAATGGATTCCTCGTCCAAGTTCTTTCATGTTACATCCTTATAGATGTTCCTTGCCTGAATCCATGCAATTACAGATTTGATTGATCATATTCAGAAGGAATGGCGTCAAGATATTTTAGCTGATGTGGTTGACACTGAAGATTTGAACTTAATTTTGAGCATCCCAATCTCCAATTTATGTAGACCAGATGTGTTGATTTGGCATTATACTAAAAGTGGTGTATACTAAAAGTGGTGTATATGCAGTTAGATCAAGGTACTTGTAGCTTTGAATAGGAAACGAGATGCTATGCAGTGCAGTTCTTCCTCTTCTGGAAATGAGGTAGCATGGAACTTTATTTGGAAGTTATCAATTCCTCCTAAAACCAATCTATTCCTTTAGAGTGTTTGTAAAGGTATTATTCCACTTCATAAAAACCTGTTGAGGAAAGGGGTTCCATGTCCAGCTTCTTGTCCACGATGCGGTTGGGAGAATGAGTCGATTCTACATGCTTTGTTATTATATGTGGTTTTCCAGCCCTTTGGTCTGAGATGCGATGGGATAGAGTATGCTTTTTTCGCGGATTGGATTATAGAGTTAAACAAGTCGCTGGATTTGAGTCAAATAGGAATGCTAGCAATCATCTCCTCCTCTATATGGGAAAACAAGAATGTTGTTCTTCATGGGAAGAAGATTTTTTAGAAGCTAGGCAGTTGCTTGTTCTTGTCACTACATTAAGCCTACATGTGGCGTGTATAAGCTTAATTCACTTCTTAGGTCATCTTATATCACCACATGCTTACCCAAAAGGTCCCAAAAGGTCAGTAACTTAATTCCTTATATACAAACAAATTTTTTCATATATTTCGATGTGGGATTGGACCCTTCGTGTCCCCACTCCCGGCAACCCGATCGGATAACGCGACCCGAGTTTTCGAGAATCAAGTTTTGATACCATATGAAACAACTCGGGTCAAATCTCGAGTCCGGGACAAATCTCGAGTTAAATCCCAAGTCTGAATAGAATCAAATCCATCATATGAAACAACTCGGGTCAAATCCCGAGATCCGGAACAAATCTCGGGTCAAATCCCAAGTCCGAATCGAATCAAATCCATCCAAATAAGACCTTAAACTACTGGCTCAATAGTATTTTCTTGAGTCATCTTAGCCCACCACGGACTCACCCAAAAGGTCATGACTGAAGGTATTATTGGTAGTAATTTAATTCCTTATATACACACAATTTTTTTTTATATTTTTTGATGTGGAACTGAGGTGTTACATTAGCTATACGCAAATGTATGGAATTTGCTCGTGGTTGCTCAAAACTGATTGTCGAGAGTGACAATAGTAATGTTATTTAACGTCTTGGATTAGAGAATTCTTATTTGTATACTTTGTTGGATGATTGTTTGAAGATACAAGATGATTGTGAGGATTGTAGTTTCTCTCATATCCATATATCCATAGGATAGACAATTCGGTGGCTCATGGGTTGGTTGCTCTAGCTCAAATCTGGACTTTAAATTTTCCTACTTTTTGGTTGAAGATATTTATTTAGTATCTTACTTTGGTAGTAAAAGATGCTTTGGATTAATAAAATTCTTCATTTGATCAAAAAAAAACATAAAAGTTAAATTTATGTTATATTATAATATTCCTTATAAATAGAATTATAAAAATGAACCCCATAAATACCATTTTGGTAAGTGAAAAATAAATACTCCTTTCCTTTCATAAAAATAAATCTATTTAATTTTTATACGAGCCAATTTATTAAATCTTTATCCTTAACATAAATGTAAATTTATTTGATTTAGATCAAATCAATAGTTAATATTATTAACTACTTAAAAAGTATTTAGCAAGTACAAAATTGTAATTTGAAAATTATAATAAACTATAATTTGAATGTTAGGTTTTCGCAAAGGAAAATGATATATCTTACAACTTTATATATCGACTTTTTTGTTGGGAGTTAATATTTTAACAATATATTAGATACTAGTCGTACTACTCGTGCATCCGGCACTACGTACGAAGGGAAAGAGAAGGAGAGATTGTCGGCGCTAGAGAATGGAGGAGGCAGAGGACGAGCTCGGGAGGAAGAAGAACGGAGAAGAATCTGAGAGTGAGAGAGAGACCAATTTTTTTCTTTGAAATTAAAGAGGATATAATGGTTGGTGAAATTTATCACAAACTTTGGACGATCCTGATCGTTTATTAGGGTGAGCGAGAAATTCAAAATCAATTGTGTTTTGTTAATTAGATAGTGGGTCAATTTTATAATTTTATCCAATCGCATGTATTGATATATACAGTAATCGTAATTCCACAAAAAAACTTTCAAAATACATATCGGGATTCTTTTGCAAATTAACTACAATCGTGCCAAAAGAAACACTCGCTTTGTTCCATATTATAAGATCATTATTGACATTCTGAAGTTGTCAACTTGAGATCTTTTCAAACTTCAAATTGACATATATTTCAAAATTTTAGTAAATATAATGATTAATATTGTAAACTATCTAAAAAATATCAATACTTTTTAGATTAATATCACTCATTGTAACATTTATTATTTCATAATTTATAATGAATTATCTCAATTTTAAATTTGAAAATCTCTTTCATTAATTTTTAAAAATCAATAATGATTTTATGATTTAAAACGGATAGAGTATTATATAACAATTGCATTAAAGAGAAAATGTGGAAATCTTTCTTCTATAAAAGAATAGAGTAACATTATATTCTTTAGAGAGATGGAGTATGTTTGTGTTGTGATATTTTACTACTAAAAACTTATGGCCAGCTAGATCCGACAAAAGGAAAATTTGGATCGATTTTGGATTATATAATATGGTTATTATTATTTTGAAACTAAAATCACGTTCCTTACTTTTACTATATAAGTCAAATAGAAGTGAACTTATTTTATTTATTTTAATTTCAAACTTATTATTATTATTATTATTATTATTTATTATTATAGTTCAATGAATTAAATTATTTATTATTTATTTTACCATCATCTTTCTATAACTTCTCTTTGTAATTTGTTTTTATACATTTTCTAGACACTTTCTCTAAAAAAAAGTATGCACTACTCCGTCCGGCTCCTCAAAACGGAAACGGGTAGTTTTTACACTTTATCTAATTAAACTTTTTATACACAATCTCAAAAGTTTTTATACACTTAAAATTTGTATACACTCTAAATTTTATTGTTCACTTTCTCTATAAAAAATTTCCTCCTCCCTTTTCTTTTCTTCCTCATGCGAGAGTACTTCTTTGTGTCACGAACTCTAATTTGATAAATTTGAGTTCAAAATAGTTAATTAATTTGAACTTACATCTGTACATTAAAATAAATTATAGATAGATGCTGGCTGCTACGAAAATTCATGTCGACCACTTTTTTTGTTTTTACTCGATCAATCCTGTGAGCTTCATTTGAATTATGTAACGAGTTCTCATAAAGGAATCATGTAACGACTCAACCCAACAAAAATGCGGATTTACTGTTTAGTGCGTACGTGTCAGCATTTAACACAACTATTATGCCGGTGTTAAAAGAGAGAAGCACTATCATGCGCATATATGTTCGTAAGCTAATTAATTAATGGAATTTCTTAATAGACCACATGCTAAGCACACAATTCAAGAGAATTGAACTGTGTATTTATTCCCTTAAACTTAATATAAATGCAGAAATTAAAAGAATATACACACAATAATATTCTCTTGAACTGTGTGTTTAGTATGTACCCTAAGGGCACATGTTAAGCCTTAATAAATTAACCAAGTGTAGAATTAATTAAGGAAAAAGGCGAATTAGTTAACGAGTAAAACTCACCGTGGCCGAAGAAATAGATAAATAACCCGTGGAAGAACTCGCCGGCGAAGGCGTACCAGAAGTGCTACTGTTAGAAGAACCACCAGATGAGCTGCTGCTGCTGCTAGTTGTAGTGTTGCTATTCTGAAGGACGTTGTTGGGAAGGCCGAGAGAATAGGCCGGCGTTCCATCAGGCTTAAACAGGCCGTAATTCCTCTCGGAAGTAGGTCCAGGCTTCATATTCTCGTTGAACAGAGCAAACACATAGATATTCAAGTCGGAGTTGGGTCTCATCGGCGTTCCCTTCTTCTGAGCAATCAATTTCATCAGATTAGCGTTGTACTTCTTGGCATTCTCGGGAGTAGCTCCGATCTCGTCTTCGTCTCCCCTGGACGGCCATCCGGTCTCCGAGATCTGAACCGGCAGCTTCTTGCAGCCTAACGATGCGAGAGCAGCGTAAACGGCGTCGATCTGAGCGAACAACATGTTGTCGTAGTGAAGATTAGAGGCAGGATCTACCGTCCCTCCGTTGGGCTGGAATAGAACGTAATCGAGGGGGATTTGCTTGGGATTTCCTTTGTATGCGAAGAACGGATAAGCGTTGATGAGGAAGGGGGAGCCCGTTTTTACATGAAAGGTCAAGATCTGAGAGATGCATCCTCTCAGATCTCGCCGGAAAGCACCGGCGGACGGTGGATAGGAGGTCTCGAGGACGGCGAGCGAGTGGGCTGTAGTGACGGTGACTTGTTTCTCTAGGTTGAGGTTGACCAGGGCGGTGTGAACGCTCTGCATCGCCGGGAGGAGGCAACCGGAGAGTGAGGTGTCGTTGAAAGTCAATACCTCGTTGCCGACGGCGATTGAGGTGATTTTGGTGGCAGGCAAATAGGCTTGGATGTTGGTTTTAACCCAGGCCTGAGCTTTCTCTGGATCTCTCATCTTGGATAAGTACTCGTTCCCAAGCCCCACTATGAATTCCACGCCGGTGTCGGCAAATGCGCGAAGGACTCGTGGATCTGCGTCGTAGAGCTTCACTTTGGTCACACCAATCGATTTGACCAGCGGAACCACGTGTTCGGGTGAGGGAAGATTGTTAGCGATCTGACCATAGTTGATTCCGATTGCAGCTATCATTGCCGGAAAAAATAGAAATAACCCTAGAATCACATTATAGCAATAACATTTAATTAGTCCTGGCCGGTATAATTAATTGATTTTTAAAAAAAAAGACTAGTAGGAGAGTATATACCAAGTTTAAAATATAAGGAAACAGTACTAGCAAGTACCGTAAAGTATTAGGATATGGTGGAAAATCAGAGCACACCTACCTGAAATGAGGAAGAGAAAGTGAAAAGAGAAGTGGCGGAGGAGAAGGAGATAGGTAGACTCCATGGATGTTGTTGACGACCCAACAAGACAATACAATGTTAGCGGCACAGCACCTACCACTTTCTGAAGGGTAGACTGGTAGGAGTAGTTCTCACTAGTCACTTGCACTCTGTTTTTGAATTTTAGACGGAAAAGAAAAAAAAATAGAAAATTTAAATTAGGATAGAAAAGAAAATGATATAAAATTTAAAATTTTTGTTTGTGTTATTTTTGAGTTTTTAATAGAAAATAATTAAAAAATTAAAAAATTTCTTTTCTTATGTTTTTGAGTTTCAATTAAAAGAAAAAAAATATCACTTTTATAAATTTATCCTTCTATAAATTATAACCATTGAATCATAAGTAAAAATATGTAAGGTAAATTTAATAAAAAAAATAAATTCATTATCAAATACAAATATCCAAATAATTGCTGGGTGTTAACCAAAGTTTAGAAGGTGAATAAGCAGTACAAGTGACAAGAAAAAGGGAAAACAATTCTCAATTATTTGAATACCATTATCAACAAACAGAATTCTGCTAAAAAAACAAGATAATATGTATATTTGATACTAGTAACAAATAAATTTGTAAATTCAAGTTCAAACAACAAACAAAGAATACACACACATATATATATATGTACCTATAAGTGACAGATTCAAAAGAGAGATACTCCATCTATTCTTAAAATATTGTCGTTTTAGAAGAAAAAATTTGTTCCAAAATATTTGTCGTTTACAACTTTCTAGAAGAATAAATTATTTACTTTCTTATATTACCCCTATCTTCTCTCATTGTTCCAATAAATTATCTCCTTTGTATTAATAGTTTTCAATTTTTCATAAAGGGGTAGTGATGGAATTTCAAATAAATTTTACTAGTATTAAATAACTTTCTTAATTCATGTGTCAAAATCTTAAACGACAATTTTTTAGGAACGGAGGGAGTAATACCAAACCTTGGTGTTGGGACGAGAATCAGAAAAGAGTTTTGCAGGGGAGCGTTCAACAAGAGGAATTGTGAAAGAATTCGAATGAGAAGTTATTACGGTATAAATGCTGTTGGTGGCACATGAAGAAGAAGTTGTTCGAGCCAAAAAAATTATTTCTCTTTATCAGTTTAGGTTTATTAGATAAAAATAAATTGGGAACATGGATTGTGATTTAAAATTTATTATTGAGGATAATATGAGAATTATAAAAATATTACTTATTCCAATTTCTTTTCCGTTAAATCAGACCTATTTTGAACGGAAAACTTTGGCAGAAAAAATGACTAAGTTTTCTATGCATTTCTTTTATTTTCTGTTTATTAAAAAACTCAGAAACATAGGAATTGAAAAGAAGACTTAAATTTTTCGTCCATTTCTTTTATTTTCTGTCCATTTTAAAACTCAGAAACATAGTGTTAACAATCCGGTCAAATTTCAAGTCGGGAATAAATGTTAGTCAAATTTTAAGTTGAGTAATGCTACATACACAAATTATTTTATAAATATTTTATTAACTGTTGATGTGGCATACTTCATAACATATTGATAAACAAATTGCTTTAATGTAGTCTTCAGCCCTACATAAAAAACTAAGATGGAATATGTCACATCAGTCGTTTGTAAAATGTGTGTAGAATAGTTTGCGTTTCTAGCATTATTCTTTTAGATTTGAATTGAATCAAATTCATTCAAATAAAATTTTAAATATCTTCTCTTTTGGGTCGTCTTAGCCCGCTCATCCAAAATGTCACGATCGAATGTATTATTATTAGTAATTTAATTAATTATACACATAATAAATTTTTATCATATTTTCATGTGGGATTAGGCCGTTACATCATTAGTACTCCAATTTTATTTTCAATTTGAATCTAATATTAGAAGCATAATTTATTTTTAAATTATAAACTAGCATGAACTTTATTATCATGGTATTACTTATTATTCTTAAAAATTGTTAATTTATAATATATTTTTAATTTTAAAAGTGAAATAATATATCAACATATGTATCTACCTTACTTCTTTATTACTTACTTCGTTCTTAAAAGGATGTTCAAAATATAATTTCACATAAATAAATTAAGTAAATCAAAAAGAAGAGAGTATAAGTACTAATTTTGTCCATGGTAGACTCCATGCAAGTATACTAATAAATCTTTAACTCTTTTAAATTTAGCAAACCCTACTTTAGTATATTTTTTTAAAGTAAACTAGTGTTTGACATGTTTGTAAATTAATAAGTACTAAATATATAGGTAGTAAATTAGTTGAAATACATGTATTTTTTTTGTTGGATTACTATATGTTTTCTAGTGTTTTTAATTTAATTTAATTATTTTAACAATAAAAAATGAACATTAATTATACGATTTCAAATTATGAATCAAAGGCGGAATCAGTGGGACGGGAGGGGGGTCATATGACCCTGGTATATATTTGTATTAGCAAGTGTTTTTTCTTTCTTCCTATAAGTCTAATTAAGTATGGATTGAATTTGCAAGCAAATGAAAAGATTGTAAAAGCATAAAGTGCATCTATATTCGTATATATAGGCTTACGGAACCAATATATACGTGGATGTGTGTATATTAATTAATTCGTTCCCTCTAAGCAACCAGGTTACATGTGGAGTGATGACCAAATCATATCTATGATGACCAAATCATATGAGTCCCGATCCATCAAACAAATTTTATTATTGCGTTCGTTCTTAAAAAATAAAAAATAAAAAATAAAAAGTTGTATTTTACTTCTTTTTTAAAAATTAATTTACAAAAATGTTAAAATTTCAAGTTAATATAAAATTATTTAATATTAATAAATTAATAGTCAATATGGTAAACTACTTAAAAAGTATAATTAAGTTTTAAAATTATCATATACAAATTTTAAAAAAATTATATTACAATTTAAATTTAAATTTGAACAAATTAATTAAAATTAAATTATTTATATCAAATAAAGAGAATAATAATTAATTAATATTGGTAGGCAACCGTGACCAATTAGTTTTCATTAGCTTGTCATTACTGTAACAGCTATTACCTCCGCTCCAACTCCATGCGCAAAGTTTACAAACTTTAATTAACAGTAATAAGACAATATTAAATTGTAATAACAATTTCAAAGAAATTATGTTATTTTATAATATTATTAATAAACAAAATTATAAAAAGTTAGTAAATAACGTCCCAGAACAAGCCCTAGACACGGACGTACGCCCTTATAAAAAGACTGACCCGAATTCGTGGAGATCATTGCGATTGGGAAACTCCCAGTTATCCAAAAAAAAAAACTCTTTTTATTATTATTTGTAATGATGGGGAGAATAATAATAATTGGTTGTGATAGACTCTTTAAAATTTTCACACCCACTCTTCTTTATTTCTTTCTTAATACTAGTTGGCTTGCCGCTGCACACACACGACTAATGAAATTCTTATAGTATAGTATAGTATCCCTTTCACAAAAATGCACACAGGGGAGGGGTATCAAGACTCAAGCTGATCATAATACAAAAACACTTGACCATTGAAACCACAATCATTCAGGAGGTCCTCCAGTGACGCAGTTAAACAATTGAGAGCATGTATGTATGTATGTAACTAAATGAGAGGCACCCGTATTTCTTTTTTTGAAACTCAAAAGCCTGAATCGCTCAAGTTATTCGTTGAGCAATGCTACTATCACATAAATTGTTTCACATAATCTTCACATACACTCACATATATACTGTGGGCCCCCGCCTGACATTCGGCACTCGCAGTATGTATGTGAGTATATGTGAAGATTATGTGAAATAATTTATGTGATAGTAGCATTATTTTTATTCGTTGGCTTGCTTGCCAACAACAACTATTATTGGAACGACAGCAAGCCAGACTCACTGCCAGCGATAGAATAGTATGCTCAATACTCAAAATTTAAAACCTTTTTATATAATGAAACTATGAAAGGTATTAAAAACACAAACCAAAAATAACAAACCCACCAAACAGTGTCTAGGGTTTTAGTCTTTCAGAAGGCCTTGTCTACTTATTTTATAACGACCTTGGCTTTGCGAAACCAGCGATAGAAGAAGAGAGACAAAGAAAAACAATCATGTCGGCATCGAGGCGATGTGGGAGGCAGGAAATAACACCGGAATCACTCTCAGCCTCAGGTAGAAGCTCAGACGGCACTTCAGTCAAAAATGAAGTGCGATCCAGAAGGCTACGAGACAGAGCTATGTCTACTCTACAGCCAATTCAAGTCCTCTCTCGAACTATATCAACAACAGGCGGCTCTCAACTTCACCTCCATCAGCGGCATCGCCGGTGACCCCACCGTCGCCAAGGACCTTGGTGACCGGGCCATGTTTTTGGCTCACATCACTCCTTTTTACCCTAACCAACTCAAAGAATTCCCCAAACAGCTCGCCGATTTTCTCCGCTCGGCGGCTCGATCACTGCCGTCTTTTCTTCGGTGCCATATCACCCAGGTCCCAGGCATTGATACTTCTCATTAACCGCCAGGTATCACTCCACTTTGCTGTTTAAAGCTTCTATTTTGTTTTAAAAGAAAGAAATTTAGTTAAACTTATTTTAAAAGAAACAACTTTAGTTCATATCGAGTTAGAGCCGGTTCAGCACCGACTTATTTTAAAATGACTTATAAGTCAATTAAGTAAAAATTAGTTATGAAAGTGCTCGGTCACAGTGACTTATAAGGTAAAATTAAAGGTAAAGATTACTAAAAATGACATTAATAAAAAGAGGGTAACAGTAGCTTGAAGCATTAAGCCTTGTTAACAGAGAATTCTGTTGTTTCATGTTTTTATTCTTGGCACTTATGCCTTGCTTGGTTGCTAAGAAATTGGAAGGAGAGGTTTGTATAATGTAATTTAATTTAATTTATTCTTGGATAAATAGGAAAGATCAATTCTGATCAATCTGTCTTAATGCAACTATTCCAATTAGAACAATACTGATATTTCTTTCATCACAAAACGAACTTTCCAAGAATTATGCATTTTTAGAAAAATTGTAATAAAAACGAGGGTGTTAGCAGTGAATCTTGCTAGTTGAAAATTTAAGCTAACTTTTGTTCAGCACTGATTCCAAAGCGCGGTGTTTATACTCCCAAGAATTGGGTAAGGATTAATTTAGCGCATTATGTATCTATGAAGTTTATTTTTCTCCGGAAAGTCAGGTTCGCCTTTTGGGATGTACATAGACAGAAGGACTCTTTCTGGATGAGTATGAAATTTAAGACTTGGATTATGTTATATTTTCTTCTTTAATTTTCTCAGTAACCAAATGCTGAAGTAACTTTCTCTTTGTTATTTACATGTGTGCATTCTCTTTTTCTATTCGAAGGCTGACTTAAGTGTATGTGTGTCAGACAGTTGATCTTGGGGAGACTCTCGCATTGTTCATGGAGCTTCAGACCTTAGGCGACAGACCTTTGCAAAAATTGGCTTTCTCGCATGTTATTCATACCATTAGGCGTATGAATCAGAAGCACAAAAATGAAGCCAAAATCCGATCACTTCAAAATATTTTGTTTCCAATGCTACAGGTTTGTAAATGTCTTTATTCTTATCTTGTTACTCCACAGTTATTGTTTGATGTTTATACTTGTGTTCTATGTTAGGAAGAGGATGAGGCAAAAGCAAAAAAAGCACTTGTAACATTATGTTATCTTCATCGACGAAAGGTGTGGTTTGATGATAGAACAGCCAATGCTATATGCTCAGCCTGCTTTCATACATCATCGAGGTGGGGATTAATCTTTAGAATTTAGATATCTGTTTTTTTTCCCAAGCATTGGATTTGAAAGCTGTTTTATGTTTTTGAATCCTCAGGATCATGAATGCTGCGCTGTCATTTCTACTTAACTACGAGAAGATTGAAGATGATGATAGTGATGGTTCAAGCAGTGAAGATGAAGCTACCCCACAGCATCAAGTTGTTCTCAGCAAAGAGGATATTTATAAGGTCACTTGCTCAAAGACCTTTGTAATTTGAAAACTTGTGCCCTGACCTTTTGATGAGGTTAATCCTTTTGTTAAGGCTAATACCCCAAGTTGTCTTTGGTTCCCTTTCCTAGGTGTCAGTCTCTAGCGGCAAAGTCTCTAGAATTTAAGCCATAATATTTGGGATAAGCTGTTGCAAGTTTGCACTTCTTATCTTGTGGCTCACAATGTCATCTATTTTTAATCTGGTTCATTTTTACTGAAATTGTAGGTGAACAATACAGGTACAACATCTAGCAAAAAGAAAAAGAAAGCAAAATTGCAGCGTGTCATTCGTAGCATGAAAAAGCAGCAACGCTTGTCCTCAGAGAAGATTACTAATTTGAGTTCCTATTCACCTCTTAACCATTTGAAAGATGCGCAGGTATTGTTGGATCTATAATGTTATGGGTATCGGTATAGTTCATCCAATATTAGAAGGAAGACAATTTTTAATTATATTTTCTCTTAGGGATTTGCTGAGAAGCTGTTTTCCCGCCTTCAAACTATTGACAAATTTGAGGTAGTAATTCTAACTTGGTTTATCATTCTGTGCCTATTAACTTTATAACTTTCTTCCTTCCCGAAAAAATATTAAGTTTAAAACTCTCTAAATCTGTCAGTTTCTAGTGGTTTTAACTCTAAAGATTTCTGCATTTTTCTTTTTCATTTCTATTTTCTATTCTTGCTGATTGAAGTTTCTCATTTGATAGTCTGGCTACTTGACGTTAATTGCTAGGGAGTTTAGTTAGGTGTTGCAGGCATGCCTCTTTGATAATAATAATGCTTGAAAGTGTTGTAGGACTAAGAAAACTGACATTTTTGGTTCTTCTTCATGCCATTAGAGGATTTCGTAAAAGATTAGAATGAATTATAAGCCATAAATGAAATAAGATAAGAAAGGGAGGGTAATTATATTGCACGGAAATTACTTAATTCAATTTCTGATTCTCATCAATGTTCAGGAAGTAATCTTGGTTAGTTTTCTTCAATTTATTCACACTTGTACTTACCGTGGGCTTTCAGCATTGATAATATTTGAAAATATATACCCACCAGAGTATAGATTCTTTATCTCTTTCTCTCTGCAGGTCAGGATGATGATATTGAAAGTAGTTGCCCGAACTGTTGGGCTCCACCATTTGATTCTATTAAACTTCTATCCTTATCTTCAGAAATATGTTCAGGTACACCATTATTATCATGATGCATCCAAATTTCCAATACTAAAAGTTTGGACTATGATGTCTCTATTTTAACTTGCAGCCCCATCAACTATTTTAACTTGCAGCCCCATCAACGAGATGTTACAACTTTACTTGCAGCAGCAGTTCAGGCATGCCATGATATGGTACATCACTTTTTTCTGGTTACACCTTGTTTCTGTAGTATGTAGTTCTCTATGTTTTACTCTCCCTACTCGTATAGGAAATTTTGTCTTGACTAGGTACTACCTGATGCAGTTGAACCACTGTTCAGACAAATAGTCAATCAGTTTGTGCATGATCGTCCACGCACAGAGGTATCACTTTATCACTTCCTAATGTTATATTGTTACATGGCATCATTAATCTTCTTGTTTGGCATTTCCAGGCGATCTCTGTTGGACTAAATGTAGTGCGTGAGGTATGTTTACGCATGCCTCTGGTATGCTACTTCATCCATGAACCTTTGATGAGCTATGAATATTAAATATTTATATCTTGATATAGTATTATAGGTTATAGTTCAATTCCTTGAATATATGTGTAAATATCTATATATCTTATGAAGTCGGTTAAACATTATATCTTTCATTCTTTCTGCCACCGACTTTGATTAATTGTTTGTGGTGATTAGTTGATGACAGAAGATTTGCTGCAAGATCTTGTATTGTACAAGAAATCAAATGAGAAGTCAGTTTCATTAGCTGCTCGTTCACTTATTTCTTTATTCAGACAGGTATTCTTGAGAACGTACTCTCTCTCTCTATATATATATACACACACACACACACACACACGTGTCCGCAAGTTACATGCACCTTCATCTTCACACTTCACTTGTGTTTTTTCTTTTGGAAGGGAAGGCGTTGAATTTGGAGAACTGACTTTCTTCACTTGTAGGTTTGCCCTTCACTTCTGATCAAGAAGGATCGTGGGAGCCCTACAAACCCAAAGGCAAGACCTAAAGCATTTGGTGAGGTGAACGTTGCTAGCAATGTCCCTGGGGTAGAGTTATTACAAGAGGATGATGAAGATGATGATAATGGCAGTGATGATGCAGATGAGATTAAATTTGGTAGCTCTTCTGATAATGATTTACAAGATGATGTAGAGGTTGGTACTACTGAAGAGGATGCCTATAGTGATATTGATTGCAGCGGTGACGGTGATGCTTTTGAGTATGAATCTGGTAACTCCTCTGGTACTGATGATGAAGATCAAAATGAAGAAGACAACTGTGTTATTGGTGACCTTGATTTAGAAACTGAAAGTGAGCATCATATGCAAGATGATGATGAATTATCAGAAGATGAAGATGCTAGTAACTTCTCTGATAACGAGGGTGATACTAGTGAGGAATATGATAGTGACGAGGAGGAAAAGCTTGAAGAATCCAATCGTTCACAAAAAACTAGTGGTAGAAGGGCCCCGAAAAATGACGTGGTAAAAGGATCTGAAGCAAAGAAGAGAAAGTTTTCTGATTTTGATGGACAACTAAATGCTGCCAATAGAAGTCTACGAGCTCTGAAAAGATTAGCAGGATCAAAGGTGGAGCATACCTCCTTGGAGTTAGATGATTGTATTTTGTCCAATGAGGACTTCCAACGAATCAAAGAATTAAAGGTATTATGATAATTCTTAAAAATATTTTAAGGTTGAATTGGCATTCATATCAACAGGTTGCTTCACCTTCATATAATGGTGGAAACACAATCAACATGTTGCTTTGCCTTCATATAATGTAGGAAACACAAAGTATTAAGCATTTTGTAATGTTGTGTAGTTGATGTCGGTCTTGTACTCCATTACCTATGCATTGACATGGATTGCTTCATATATTGTAACCGGCCTTTTGATGACTTATTATTATTATTAGGCAAAGAAGGAAGCAAGGATTGCTATGACTCAGCATGGATTGTTACGGAAGGGTTCAGATGCAAAATCAGCACCTTTTAAGATTCCAACTTCAGATCAGTTGAGTCTCAAGAGAATGGATGCTGCCAAACTTGAAGTGAGTTCTCTACTTTGTAGTGCTAAGTTTTTTCCCCTTGTGAATTTAGTTATCAGCAAAAGTGAAGGACTTAAATTATGTGTGTTTTTTTTTGGGGGGTGGGGGGTGGGGGAGGGGGGAGGGGGGCACATTGGTACGAGGAAAAATGGAAATGATAGAAATCCAGAGTAAATAACTAATGTTAATCATTTTCTTACAGTATTCGTAAACTCAACATGTTGGTTGTGCATTTGAGTCTTGTCAAATCACATAACCAAACCTTGGGATTGGAAGGTCTTGTTAGCGGACAGCCAACTTTAAAATTTCTATATGAATAACTCTATGAGTTGCCAATTATGTGCAATAATATATGGTTTTCCTAAATTTCAATTATAGAAATAGTGGTGCAACTTGAATGCTTAGGGTTCCTTTCTCATAGTTTCTTCAGTTGCTAGTCTCTAATCCTTGACAAAATATGTATGTGGTTTTAAGGTTAACCTACGGAGAAAGCTAAGCAAGGAGGAAAGGTTGGCATTGATCAAAGAAAGGAGGGAAGTACCAGGCTCGAGCTGCTACCAAGCAGAAGAAGGTTAGTTTTGTCTTTTCAGACCTGTATGTATTTCAATGCATTTGTGTGTTGATTTTCTGGATGATCGATTTAACTTTGATGCTAATCTATGTTGTTAAAGGTTAGCAATTTGAAAAACCAAAGCATAAGAACTACTTCCAGAAAAAAGCTGTTACCTATAGTAGTACTAGATAAAAGATGTTGCCTATAGTAGTAGTACTATCATTCAACTATGGTAGTACTATCAGTCAAGAAGAGAAAGATGTAGGGTTCAAGGTGCATTTGAAGCCCCTAATTAGATAAGAGTGATATTATATACACCTAATTTATGCACTTGATGAAGTGGCTCGTCACATCCTCGAGTTGAAATACCATCGGCTGTAACATGTTAATTAGTTTTCAGGATAACCATCACATCAGCCTATGCGAATTTCAGGTGCATGTAGCATTTTTTAGTTAGATAACTGTATGAATAAATAAATCATATTTAGGGCATCATGAATGCAATGCAGACACAATCTTTAACAACGAGGTTTAACCTTTCCTTTCTCCCTTTTAGTGAGTATATATGGCCTTAATTAATTGCAATACAGGCTACATCTTTAGATTTTAGCTTTCCTGTCACTTTGCATTTTCAACTTATTTTGATGACAACACAATTCAGTTTAGGAATATTTGCTCTTTTTACGTAGAACCCTTCAAGGTGTTAACTTGTACAACCTGTAAAGTCATCCAGCTTCTGACACTACCTCTAGCTTCTTCCATTCTCTTTAAAAATTTAATTCCGGTGTAATAAACAGGTCTGTTTTAGAATTTAGATGGCACCACATGTTATTTTTATTTATTTTTTATTTTTGCATTTGGTAGCCATGTTTAATGTTTCAATATTGAGCAGACTGGCGGTTTGAGCAATCAGGCAGAAGGAACACAAAAATGGTATGCCCATTGCGGCAAAGAGAGCCAAGGCAGCAAAATCTCGGCCAGATAAAAAGAAGAAACAACAGCGTTCTGGCAAACAGTTTCGGGGGAGGAAAGCATGGAAGTGATCTGGTTAAATACTTGTTAGTTTTATTTGTTAAATTTGTCTAGGGGTCATCATGATTATTCTCTGGATATTATATATTCTTTCTGCTGAACTACAACGCAAGCATCAGCTGACCGAGAAAGTGAAGAATTTTGGAGTTGTTTATTATCTAGATTTTGGTGTGGTTATAAAAACTCTCTTGAACTGCATCTTGTTACAGCCAAATTTTTTCAGTTATTATATCATTGAACAGAAGCAGTTGTTCATGTGATTTTCAGTGCTTACGCACGAAACTCTATCAAAATGGAAATAACTATTGAAACAAGTTGGAAATTGATAAACATATTGGAGAGAGAAGGAGAAGAAACGAAAAATGGTAAAATGCAGGTGGAGTTGGCCTAAATCTTTCTTCCTTCTCTCTCTATAACTATAACGCAAGTGAGAAAGAATTTACCATGCTTATGTTTTGATCCATCCGTCCGTCCGTCATTAAATTTAACAAGCGAAGAGTGTTTTTATGAACTAGACGCACCTACAATTTTTTCTTTTGTTAAGAAGTTGTGAAATTATGCTAAAAATTCAAGGTTGAACCATATCCACTGCAATTTTGCTGTGAGCCATTAGTCTGTTTACATACCAATCAACATTCATAACCATAAAAAAACTGTCATATCCTACTGCTACACTATTTTAAAATCATTATTCAAACTCTTCAATTAAAACAAGTGTCAAGAAAAAAGATTAAATATAATTTTAATAACTTATATTCGTAAATCTAAAAAATATAATCACATAAATTTGTTTATTCATAGGTGGGTTACCAATTTACCATGAAAAAGCATTTTTTTATTTATTTAATTACTCCCTCAATTTCAAAATTAAAAAAAACAACAAAATAATTTTATGTTAGATTTAGTATTAGCTGTAATTCAATTTGATATTGATAATGATAATGATAGTAAAAAAGTAAGGATAAATTAAGAACATCATGTCATGTCACTTTATAGTCTTACAATAAAAATGTATCTCATCTAATTTTAGAACGGACTAAAAGAAATTGCATCTCTAATTTTGAAAAGTACATAATAATGCGAAGTCACTGGCGAAACTTAAACAAAGAAATAATATTCCTCCACATACTATGGAAGTTTTACTTTTATTACTATTTATTTATTATTTACACATGATGCTTAGAAGGAAGCATATCTCCGGTCCTCTTAACAGAACTAGCATTTCTTAGTTACTACTACTACCTCCATTCACACCTCCAAAAGCAAGCACATGCATAAAACCTTCACCATATATAGGATAATTTTCCAACTTCAAAACCAAAACAAATCCGAGGCCAAACACGGCTCATTTGATGCGCACGCTAGTAGATAATAATACAATTTTTCAACCCCCACCCCCACCCTATGGAGTGGCAACATTTTCCCTCGCAAGTGGGTCAATTTCCTCCCCATCAGTTCCAAGTTCACTGCCATCAACACCTAAACTCAGCAGCATAAGTTCCCATTTCTTGGCAGGACCCTGTATGAGTATCAAAAGCACCATGTCTCCATGATCAGACAAACATTCAGTAGAACGTGCTCTGTTGTGCAAGTTAATAGAATTAAGGATAGAAACTGTATTGAGTTCACAGTTATATGCCCACCTTCCATGAAAAGTCTTGAGACATGCCATTTTTTATCATCTCTTGCAAGGCAAGGGTAGCATATACTGCAAGGGCTCTCGTCACGGTTGTCACTATTTTAATCACGTCAGCTAGGTCAACTGCATCACACTGACCACAAACAATGACAAAAATTTATAGTAGACCACTTGAAAGGAATAGAGTTCAATTTAAAAAACAGAGCTTGTAGAAGAATCACGTCACAGGGAAAGGTAAAGTCAAATGCATACTTCAACATTGAAAGCTCCCATTTGGAATCCAGTACAGCCTTCTTTGACAGTGTCAACCAGTCCACCAGTCGAGGCAACGATAGGCACCTAAAATGTAGGTGTTGCAAACAGAATGAAGTGTATAACTAAGCAAACAAAATCAAGAATTAGGTAACCACAAACTAGCAAACAAAAAGCATAGAATCTTACTGTCCCATATTGCATCGCATGCAACTGAATTAGACCACAGGGCTCAAACCTACTTGGGATCAACATAAAGTCCGCTCCAGCAATAATCATGTGGGCCAAGGTAACATTGAATTTAGCAACTCCTCTAGCTTTGTTAGGATACAAGATTTCAAGCTGTTCAATCTGCTTCTCCATGTACTTTTTGCCAGTGCCCTGAGAGAAAGGAGATATCTCATGATGCAATTAAATCTAATTTATGTTGCAGCACCATTACAAAAGAAGAATGGTTATTCATCTAATACTTACAAGAACTACTATCTGAACATTCTGTTCAACGAATTTAGGAATGGCAGCTGCTAGAATATCTGATCCTTTCTGTTCTTCTAATCTTCCAATGAAACCAATGAGAGGAATATTCCTGTCCACAGGCAACCCAACTTCTGCTTGAAGAGCTTCTTTTAAGAGGGGCTTTGCATCCATTACCTAAAAGTAATTGCCGTGGAAGATGGGCATTTAATTCCAAGATAATTTAGGAAGTTAAATGAAAAATTGAAGTAGCATGTGTCAGTGAGAATCATACGGTGGTGATGTCATATTTGACTTCAATGTATTTATCTGTAGATGGATTCCACTCTTGGGTATCCATGCCATTCACAATGCCAGTTATGCCAGTCTTACGAATGATGTTATCCAATTCCACACCCTTCTCAATGCCAGAAACAAGCTCCTGGGCATAATATGGGCTCACAGTTACGACCCTATCTGATTCTAATATTCCAGCTTTCATCCAGTTAATTTTTCTACCCTTCGCAGGCTTCTCGTACCTGCAACACTGAAAGACTTCCATGACGTACGCGAGAGAAACAGTTTCCAATCCATAGCGACTAACAAATCTCATAGGCAGCAAAATAAATTACGAACAATAACAATTCCAATCACTTTTACCCGTCAATAAAATCAAAAGAGTTCTTATATTGATCAGGAAGATTGACAAGTGAGAAGTCTTGATAGGCAAATCTCCCTTGGTATGCAATGTTGTGGATACAGAAAGCAACCTGCCATCATCATTCATACGAACGCAGTTTCATGTTTTAATTTGGCCTTCCTAGTAAACCCATATTCTTCATGAATTGCTTTCAATAAAATTTAAAATCACATTTTACCTTGGCTTTTTTATATTTTCCCCTTGATTTGTAGAGAGTTTTCAGGTAGCATGGAAGCAGAGCAGTATGCCAATCATTGGCAATGAAAACAACATCCTCCCCTTTATAAAGGTAGAAAAAAGAGATACTCCTCATGAAAGTCAAAATAAATACAGTGCAACTACAAAAACCTCAAACTCTAAAGCATAAACATACCATATGGTCCAGAGAAATATTTATTGCTGTTTAAATTCAAAACTCTTGGTGCCTCGAGAGCTGCCTGAAAATAGCTTAGCAAATGTGAGAGCTATAAGCAACATTAATGCTATATTATTTGAGTACACCAGAAAGCTTACTTGACACAGTAAGCTAAATCGAAGTTGGTTATCCTTGTAATCCTGTCCTGCCTTAGGGCCATAGACCTTTGATCCAGTTTTTCCCCAAACCTACGTCAGTTCAAAAGCAAAAGCATCAGACTTAACATCAAGTTCAATTTAGCAAGTCCAATGGGTAGTCCACCAGTAAAGAATATTTCAGGAAAATATTAACCTTCTCCAGAAAAATTGGATGATCCACAAAAACACGATCAACTCCACGCTTATAGCAGTGGAAAAAGCGAACAGTTTCAATTCTGTCTCCTACTTTTATCTGCAATATTAAAGCTGCTCTTCAGTGAATGAAGTCCCAAGGGGCTATTGACTTGATGAAATTGTAACAAGTAGCAAACCGCCAAACAAATGTAGCTACTTCAAGTCTGTAAGAATTTACCTCGACAAGAACGTTGGTATCCCAAGCATCTTTGTACTGGTCGTAGCGCGGTGAGACTGTCATAACCCGGTGCCCAATGGCCTAGACAATGATCAGTCATAGAAGTTAATTAGATACAACTCATCCTGCAGAAACTCCCAACTTGTGCCCAGGAATAAAATGTCGGCTTTCTGCATTTGCAAAGCAAGAAAGAAAAAGCTGGAAAAAGAACTTGAACTTACAGCCATGGATGGTGGCAGTCCACCAAGAACATCGCCAAGCCCACCAGTTTTGCTCCATGGACCTACCTCAGCTCCCACAAAAACCAAGTTCATCCCACTTCCACATGTAATGGCTGCAGAGGGCCTGTCACTTGCAGGATTAGGTTCATTTCTCTTGGAACTGGTCCTTCCTGTTGCCTTTGCATTTGTTCTCATTTGTAACACATCCACCTTGTTCAATGACCTCAGGCCTTTATGAGTCATGGTTTGGTTCCTTAATCCCACATGTGACAAATTTGTCTTATTTTCTATTCGCAAAATTGCTCCAGCGTTGGTGGTTATGGTCGCCATCTTGTGTCCTTTATAAAATCAAGACTTGCTGAAAAATAAAGGAATGAGAGATTGATATATTTCTAGGCTACGTTGTTTGCAAAAATGAATGATTATAGATGTGACAAGGCTATTTGTATTAATTTAACATCACTTCCAATAATTTTATCCCATAATAATCCGTTATCAAATATCATGGACTATATTTTGTTATTTATAAGGCCACCTGATGATGGATTATAATCGAGTGCAAAGATGGTATTATGTAATCTTTTTTTTTTCAGGTGTCGAATCACCATAGCAACAATAACAAACAAATAGGACATGTATTAAATAACGGAATAATTCATAACAAAATTATTATTATTATTATTGTTAGTATTATTATTATTATTAACAATAACTATTGAACTTTTAACGCTAGCTTCTACAAGAATACACTTTGCGTAAATAGTTTTTTTTTAAAGGATAACAAAATTCTACCAATGGTCCAATACTACTACAAGTACATGGAATTCAAGAGTCAGGCGACTGATTGTGATGCCATCATCATCAAGACACAGTCAACAATTAGAGGGTAAGGTTGGGTGCTTGGGATAGATTGATTGATAGATGTATATATAAATAAAACTATCATAACGAAATATATAGAATTATTAATTATATAACAAACTCTGCATCCCAGGAAATGAATTAATACAGCAAAGGGATGAGAGGATGATGGAATAGCGTAACAGTAGTTAGTAGTTAGGATGATGAGATGCTTACAGTGAAGTGAAGGAACCGATGGGTGGTTGGATGAATATCAACTCCAATTGGAATGAGATTAATGGTGGGTGGATTACGTAGTGAAATAAGAACTATATACTACTACTACTAGCGTGGAAGATTATAAGATCGATAACGAGAGAGAGAGAGATGGAGAATAACTAGGAGGAAGTGAATGTGAATCAGTGATTGATTCAGAGAATCCCTCAAAGTTGGTTACAAGATTTTATATATATTATATATAGGAACACTATTTTTTATCTGTGTTTTTGATATTTTGGTTTCTACTCACGTAAAGGTGGAGCCATATATATTATTATGTGAAAATATCAAAAATATATATGTTTTTCTCTCTCTATATATATAATTGATATTTTCATAAGCTAATTTGATATTTTCACAAGTGGGTTCTATTTTTAATTAAACTAACTCTTTGTGCAATAAATTAACTATATAATTTAATTTTTATATCCAAATTATCACCACTTGATAAATAACTAAACATGTAGTTGCTTAACTTTATTTGATTATTAACGTTATTCAATTGAAGACAACTTTTATTTATTTAATTATTATGATAGTAATAATATTAATATTACTAATAATTAGAAAATAGTAAAAAAATAAATGAGAAAAATTGTTTACACATACAAATTAGGATCTAAGGCTTTCTCCCACTAGAAAAAAAAATTATTTTCAGAATTTCTATTATCATATCGTATTACTAAATTATGATTTTTATGAAACCAAATATACTTAAAATGTGTAAACTTTATATATAAGACTGTGTAAATTTGTATATAAGACTGTAAATTTAAAATGTGTAAACTTTATATATAAGATTGTGTAAACTTTATCATATTATATTACTAAATGTGTAAATTATTTTCTGAATTTCTATTATCATATCATATTACTATATTAAGATTTGTTTACCCATTATACTTAAAGTATAACGTGTAAACAAATTATACTTCAATTAAGATTTTTATGAAATAAATTATACTTAAGATTTTTATAAATGTGTAAACTTTATATATGTCTTTTCCCATATATATATAAAATGTATATTAGGCTGCCCGATGGATCATAAGATGATAAAAACTTACAAGACCAAACAAATAAGCAATTTGAAACTCCTATTTTATCTTATTACATCAATTTTTATATGATTAATTTTGATAAACAGTTCCAATGTCAAACTTAAATTAATTTTTGCAGTCTTATAAGATTAATTTTTATACAGTCTTATATATAAGGTTTACACAATTTAAGTATAATTTGTTTCATAAAAATCTTAATTTAGTAATATGATATGATAATAGAAATTTTAAAAATAAATTTTTTTCCTTGTGGGAGAAGAAAGCCTTAGATCCTATTTTTATGTGTAAATAATTTTTCACACTTATTTCCTAACTATTTTCTAATTATTATTAATATTATTACTATCATAACAATTAAATAAATAAAAGTTATCTTCAATTGAGTAACGTTGCTAATCAAATAAAGTTAAACAACTAGATGTTTAGTTATTTATCAAGTGGAGGTAATTTGGACATAACAACTAAATTCTATAATTAATTTATTGCACAAATAGTTGGTTTAGTTAAAAGTGAGATCCACTTGTGAAAATATCAATTCCTTATATATATTGCAAGTACTATCTTCTACTAATCTTATTTTTCTTATCCCATTTTCATTTTATCAATCATCCTAAAATTAAATAAATTTATATCAATTTTAAAATCTTAAAATATTTTAAACTAAATTGAAAAATTAATAACAATCTTATTTTTAAAACAAGACTAACTGTTCAGTATGTGCGGAGTATCGCTACACTTATAAAAAATTAATTTTTAAAACAATGTGTTAAAGTTTAATCGATAAATAATCCATTATATATGGATGAGTTTAACAATTGTATCACAGTAACCACAACTATACACATAGGGGCGGACCCAAGCATAGGGCAGCGGGGGCACCTGACCCCACTAAAATTTTAGAGAGTTAGGGGTTCACTTTAATTAAAAAAATTATTAGAGGGGGTGTTAAGTGAAATTGTTATGTTTGATTTAAAACACTATTAGAATACTTATAGTTAAAGTCTAAAAAGAAGGGATACTGCTGTAGGATTTAGTACTTTATATATATATATATATATATATATATATATATATATATATATATATATATATATAAACAAGTTAAACTTCAGTTACTTCACCTTAAGATGCATATTGAAGATGACAAAATTTAGGGGAGCAAACTGTGGATTTCTCTTCTAGTAAGTAAATATTTTTTGTGCTTGTATGAAGCTAGTTTGTCTATTTATATTTGGGTGTTATACAAGATAGATTAAATGTCAACCTTTAATGCTATTGGGATTATTCTTTTTCAAGAGGCTAGTTGGTTTGCTTATATGAAAATTGGGTTTTTAATATTTGTAATGCAACTCCGTGTGGCCTTATCCAAATCTTTTGAATTTGTCAGATTTGTACTACATTTAGATTTTAATAAAAAAAAATTGTTGATCAATAAAAAAAACTAGTATTTTCCATATAATAAAATTATAAATATATATATATATATATATATATATTAAATCTAACGACTTATACTGGATTTAAAAAAGTATGTATATATAGCTATAATATATATTAAATTAATTACACTTAATGCATTATTACGGTTATGTTATTACCTTCTTAAATAATTATTCTTTCTTTTATGGTGTGACCCTTTAGGTTCTCTATATTAAACCGATTGTGAATAAATCAATTAGAACAATTCTAATTTTATTTAAATAAATAAATTAAACTAATAATCTATTTAAATAAATAATATTTATTTTACAATAGAGATAAGCCTTCCTAGCGATCAACGACTTTTCAGATAATATAGATTTCAACATTAATCCTAAGAACCTGTGAATAAATAGTTATCGTACAAGTTGAAGATGATGAAATGTCTCTAAGGTTGAGGGTTTCTACGGTGGTCACGACTGGAACCTCGACCGGTCGTCGGTTGCTATGGATGTATTTTCGGCGGAAGAAGTAGGGATACTTGGGGTAGCCATTGGAGTGTGCAAGTCGGAAGGGTGGTAAGATGTTTGCCTGGAAGTATTAATTATTAGAGAAGAGGGAGTTGCAAAGAGCTTTTGGTACCTTTTGAAGACTAAGATCTGAAAATGACGGTTGTTTTGGGGGGGAAAAGCCTCTTTTTGAATAAATAACTTTTTGGCTTCTCTCGGTTGCGTGAATACGACACATTTAATTCGGCTAGAATAATGGTAAGCGTGTGCGTAATGTGGGGGTCCACAGTAATGAGTATTGGGCGATTTTCATGGAGCTAGCAACATTAATTATGTAATTATTGGGATTTTATTAAGGAAATCTTCCATCAAATGTCCCATTTATCGGAAGGCTAGGGGACAATGTTGGGGCGTAATTAATGGAAATTATACGGTGGGCCAAAGTCCACGTGGAGGAATTTAACCCTACGTAGGAACTTCTAAGAAAAGTGTCAGTATATAATCCGACTACCTTTCTTTAAGGAGATTTAATTCAATCTCATTAAGGAATTATACCTAATGAGAAATCTTATTTTTATACGGGGAATGATGTGTGATCACTATAAATATAAGGTTATACATTAGTTCTCAGGTACACACTCATATTATTTTACAACACTAGAGCATTAAGCCTCCATTGTTAAACCTTATTTAACTTATACTTATTTTCACACCGGAGCTATCACTCGACGACCTGAGCTGCCAAACTTTTGGTGTGACTTCGTTTCTGTATAAGATTTGACGCGCTTTGGTAATTGAAGCGCGTTGACGAATCTTGACGTTAACAATTATTATTTTCAATACCGCGTGTTTGTTAAAATAAGAATTTTTATGAACTACTAAAGTTAGTGTTAATTTGAACATTATTTTTTTTTCTTAAAATGAAATGCAACAAACATGTAACCAAGAATCCAACTCTTTCAACAAGATTGGGGAGGGTGTATTTCTATTTGTTCATTTGGACGGTTTCAATTTTATATTTTTTTGGATATTGATCTTTTATAAAATAATAAGTTTTTATTTGCTAACACTTGTTAATTAGTTTATAATATTAATTATTATATTATTCAAAATTAAATAATTTTATTTTAAATTTTAATTTTGAAATTTGGTGAATTTACTAGGGGCAAGAATGGAACAAGTGGGTATCAAACGCGGCTGGGTCTTCTTTGCCCTTACTAGAGCCTTACTAGTGTGACCTATTCACGGACCTTTATAATCGCCCGTCTTCTTTCACTCTTTTCTTTCTTTCGCTCGTCTGGGTCGAGGCAACGGAATTGTTGTGCGTACAGATCGGCATCGGTGGCATCAATCATCACTGCCGGTTAGTTCTCTGTATATATGCTGTTTAAGTTTGTTAGAAATCGTTTTTTTTGTATAGGTTTAAGAAAAAGAGTTGTAGAGGTCAGATGAACTTGAAACCCGACAGGTTCACTCCTTCACATGGTCGGAGCTGCTTATATCACAATCTTGACAATTGCCCTTGAGAGATATTTTTTAATTTTATTTTAGAGTAGTGGCAATTTTTTTTCTTTTCAAAGTAAGATAAAAGTGTATATATGTTGAAATTTTCTCACCATGATTTTGAAAAACAATTTGCACTAACATCAAACTTTGCCCACCTTGTTTATAAATTGAGAAATGCCTAAATATAAATCTTTGCCCACCTTGAAATTATTTTCTACCTCCGCCACTGGTCCTCCAGGTAGCTTTGAATGCATTTTCCATATTATTACTGGCCTTGTCCGGGATATCATGATATTAACATATTGTAAATCAAACCATATTAAGCTGAGGCTGAGGAAAACAAACTTTCAGAGGTTGAGTAATTTTTTCCCCGTAATTATAACCATTTTATGACTAAGCGGCTTTTCATTTGATTTCTGATTCTAGTTCACTTTTGGATCCAGAGGCTGTTACGGGAAGAATGTTTGGTTCAAGCAATCGTAAGTTTTTTTTAAATGATTTTTTTAGTTTTTAGATACATATAGTTTGGTGTTTGTTCATGCTCTGTGTTTCCATCCCCTCACAAGAGTTCGGAAAGAATTTAATCTTAAAATATAGGAATTCATTAATTGTACTGTCCTGGAAAGAAAATCGTTGAACTCTCTTATGCCCATAAATTACTTTGCTAGTTAATATGTTATTCCCTTTTCGCCTTTTTTATGCCTTTAGTGGGGGATTTTATTGCCTTCAAATCCTTTTTAGTTAAGTCAGTAGATGAATAAAAGTCCCAATTGCAATTACTTTTGCAGTTCCTTCAGGCTTCTTATGAGCATGGTAA
The DNA here is from genome assembly GCA_020205555.1 of Panax stipuleanatus. Taxonomy (NCBI): domain Eukaryota; kingdom Viridiplantae; phylum Streptophyta; class Magnoliopsida; order Apiales; family Araliaceae; genus Panax; species Panax stipuleanatus. The sequence goes on from CM035124.1 coordinate 133,616,415, forward strand.
ATATAATTATAATTTTTTTTTTGAAATTTAATTTTGGCATCAATTACTTTTCCTAATGGACAAAACATCAAGGATACCCATGTTTTCAGCACTCTATGGTGGATGTGGTCATGCACTTGTGTGATCATTTGTATTGTATGTTCAGTGGTCTAAGGTTATCTATGGTGCTATTTTATGCAGTTACTTGGAGTTCATCAGTGATTCAACAATTGATTTTTTTTCTTTACCCAATTTTTTGGTACTAATCATTTTGAACATTGAACAGCTTTTGGGCAGTCATCTAGCAGCCCATTTGCCTCCCAACCAGTTTTTGGACAGACTAATAACGCAAGTAGCAATCCATTTGCTCCAAAACCCTTCGGTAGCACAACCCCGTTTGGCTCACAGACAGGAGGATCCATTTTTGGTGGCACGTCGACTGGTGTGTTTGGGGCGACCCAAGCTTCTTCGCCAGTAAGTTCCACGTCGGTGTTTGGTGCTTCATCATCTCCTGCTTTTGGAAGCTCACTGCCTACTTTTGGAGCTTCATCAACCCCAGCTTTTGGTAGTTCATCGTCTTCATTTGGTGGCAAGTACATTTAACGGAATCTACTAAATTCAACTCTTGATCACTCTATCCTTCTGTCTGATTATTTATGTTTGTTATCTCTTTAATGAAATATACCTCAGCATTGCTCATTGATTTATAATTTTTTTTTGGGAATTCTAAGCATCCTAATGTTATAATAACTTCCTAGAGACGACTCATCTTTCATGTACATATGCTTATATATATGTGTGTGTATATTATAATTTCCCCAACATTAGTTACTAACTTACTATTAGTGTGTTACTTAGAAAACTTGACAGAGCGAGTGCTTCTTAGGGTCCTATGTAATCAATTTATTTTTTAATTCCTTGCCGGAAGTTCAATAGTCAGACATGTAAACAAAGGTTTGAAATGAAGCTAAATAATACAATTCACTTATTGGGGGTATGTTTGTTTTCTTTCCAATTAGTAATTAAATAAGAATTGTATTAAGAAGCATTAAGAAAGACGGGATGAAACCCACATATAACTAATATATATGTAAAAGATTTTTGGGGTTATAAGGACCCTTAATTCAAATATGACATGTGCTTTTCTTGTGCTTTTCAATAAGCAATTCGAGCATAAGGAGTAAATTGTTATCAAGCAAACATTTTTCTCTTGGTAGTTGCTACTGTTACCTGCTGCATTCACTTAACATTACCTGTATTTAATCCTCAGTCTTCACATAAAGTCTCTTTAGAAGGCACTTGAATTATTGTCTCAGGTTGTAATGAGGTGATGAATGGTCAGAGTAACAAGGTCTATATCGTTTTTGGTCCACTTTGTATTCACTAGGCTAAGATGGGAATCATAGTTGTAAAATAGTTTTGGCTAGTGGCCAATAACACATGACATGAAAGCTGTGGCATGTCTTTGTAAAACCAAACACAATCTCAAATCGAAAATGTAACTTAAATTTTTGTTCCATCTTCTCACTTGAAAGAGGACTTGTTTCAAGTTTTGTTGGCGAGGTTGTGTTTTGCGAGTCTTTCTTACAAATTTTGGATTGCCTTCCATTGAATAGTAGTTAGGAACATCCTGTAGCACATTATAATTCGGTTCTTTAGTCCTGCAGCATCATCTCCAGGATTTCAATGTAAACTATTTCTTCAGTCTGTGGCTGGGATGTTGTTGAATTAGGACTTCTATTCATATCAGTTCAGAATAAGTTTTTCTTACAATGTTACCAGTACAACATTAAAGACAACTTTTTCTAGTCATTCACTAGATTCTCTGTGTTGGGTGGCAATTCAAATAGACAGGCGTTACCACGAGTTAGAGTCTAGCGTTAGATCTTAGCTCCCCCTCCCATTTCTTTTCAATTTCAGATGGCTTCAAGATATATAACCCCCCTTCATAAGTTCTGACATACTAATCTGTACATGGTATTCACCGATGCAGGTATCCTTGGCATATGAAACTAATACATTATTTGGTTTGGGAATTTCTTGTTCTTATTTCCCGAGTTTTGCACGACTCTGATCATCTTTTTCAAATAAAAAACCACCAATTTGCAGGACTCTGACTGACCCATACTCTGATTTGAATGACTCTCTTTTAATCTTAAATGCAGGTTCTTCCGTATTTGGGCAGAAGCCTGCTTTTGGAGGCTTTGGATCCTCCACTACCCAAACAAGTCCTTTTGGAAGCACATTTCAACAATCCCAACCAGCATTTGGGAGCAGTCTATTTGGATCCTCTACACCTTTTGGTGCATCAAGTCAATCTGTGTTTAGTTCGCCTAGTGCTCCAGCATTTGGTACTTCAAGCACCCCTGCCTTTGGTGCCACAAGCTTGCCAGCTTTTGGTGCTACGAGCACCCCAGCCTTTGGTTCTACAGCTAGTCCAATGTTTGGTAGCACGGGAAATGCATTTGGTGTGTCTAGTGCCCCAGTTTTTGGAAGCAGTCCAGCATTTGGAGCTTCAAGCAGTCCAGCATTTGGCGCTCCAAGCACTCCGGCATTCGGTGCCTCAACAAGCCCTGCTTTTGGCACCTCTACTCCCTCGTTCAGCTTTGGGCCGACTCCAGCATTTGGCCAATCCACTTCTGCATTTGGAAGCAGTCCATTTGGGACTTCTCCCTCTCCATTTGGAGCTCAAAGTTCTTCGTTTGGTGAGCCTTTTTTACAAATGTATGGGTGCCTTATGCATCCTAGACTCGCTAGTTAAACTGATTCTAGAAATTTGATTTCCATATTAGTGTAGGATGAAATTTGCTAGAGTTTTCTCATTCTTCTTGATTATTTTCACATGTGCTATTTATTAATACACTATAATGCAGGGGCTCAGGCAACTACACCCACGTTTGGGAGCCCCGGTTTTGGGCCATCTGCATTTGGAGGTCAACGTGGGGGAAGTAGAGTGTCTGCTTATACACCAACTGCAGAGGTAGACAGTGGCAGTGGTACACAGCCTGCTGGAAAGCTGGAGTCGATATCAGCCATGCCAATTTACAAGGATAAAAGCCATGAAGAGCTTAGATGGGAGGATTATCAGCTGGGAGATAAAGGTGCTTCTCAAGTGAGCTAATTTTTGAAAAGCTTAGACAACTTGTTGTATACCTTAACATGATAATCTTGTTTAATTTATTTAGGTGGGCCGAGTCCTGCTGGTGCAATTGGCTTTGGCTCTTCCAACACGCAGTCGAACCCATTCGGTTCCTCATCCACATTTAGTCAGTCATCTGCCAATCCATTTCCTTCTGCGACTCCCAACCCATTTGCTCCAAAAACTCCAGCGTTTGGTACTCCTGGTTTTGGATCCTCTTCTTCTCCTGCATTTGGTTCTACAGGCTTTGGAACTTCGTCTACCGCAAACCCTTTTGGGTCAACATCATCAGCAACACCTTCCATATTTGGTTCATCAACTCCTGCGTTCGGAGCCAGTACTTCTGCATCTCTTTTTGGCTCATCGAGCTCATCTGGTTTTGGATCTTCAACATCTATTTTTGGTTCAGGATCAGCTCAGGGAACAACACCCACGTTTAATTCTGGGTTAAATTTTGTCAATACACAGTCATCTCCTCTCTTCCAGTCAACGGCGCCTTCGCTTGGACAACCAAGTTCAGCTTTTGGCCAGAACCCCTCCTCCTTTGGTCAGAGTACCTCAGCGTTTGGTCAATCAAGTTTATTTAGTACTCCATCTACTGGTTTTGGTGGGAACCTTTTCTCTAGCACTCCGTCACTGCTAACAAATAGCAATCCAATGGGATTTGGTCAAACAACGGTGAGTTGCTGATGAAATTCAGTTATTTCTTTAATAACATATTTTATTTATTTTTCCATGAAAAAGATACAAATTGGACCAAAGAGTAGATTTCATTTTAACTGATGCTAGAAGGGTTCCGAGGTGGATTTCAGCGTGGTTGAGTATGAGAGAAATTGCAAAAATTCGAGTACTAAACATTGGATATTTTTTGTGTTTGCGTATATTCCAACTATAGCTCATCATATTATACAATGGCGGCGGTAATAATATATAATAGATACAAGAGATAATGCTGTAAATTGAAAGGGATGGGATACCTGGTCTTGTTATATTATCAAAAAAAATGGCATTGTGGAACTAAATCTATGACATATAAGTTTAAATCCAATCGTTTTAGAAAAATGATATATATTGCAAATATTTATGTTGACATTTTGATTGTTAGTCACGTGGATAAGTATTAGTGGTAATTCTTTTGGAGAGATGTGTAATAAGTGTGACCCTCGTATAATTCTGTCCAATCCCATGTATTGATATGTTTCGTAATCGGCACAAATTTATTGCAATACATAGCAGGGCTCATCGTTCTCATAAATCCTTTTTATGGGAACAGCTGTACAGGGACATCAACCTTATTGAATTGGTTGTAGGAAGGTTTTGTTACCTACTATGGTGGATTGACACATCTTAGTTATGGATATCTTTATGAATTTAACTTAACATATGTCTATCACAAGTACATTCTATTGCTTTTTCTTTAGAGTATGGGTTCCCTAGTTTTAGCTTAAGAAAAGTCTTCTAAGATATTTATGATATTCTTATTATTTTTTTATCAATATGATTTGTTGATTGTTTATGGGATTTGGTTATTATGCTTCTGATAATTCAATTCAAGATTTTTTTTTGGCTGTATAGGCCTCTCTTTCAGCACCTTTTCAACCATCTCAACCCTCTCAGAATCCCGGTGCTTTTGGATTTGGAAATTTTGGTCAAACTCAAGGAGGTAAATTCATTGTATTTAATCTTTTTCAGATATTATGTAGACAGTTTTACAGATCACTAAATATATATATATATATATATATATATTTCTTTTTCGCTTATGACAGCTGGTTTGACTGAATTTGGTGGCACACCAGGAATTTTCGGTCAGAGTAACTTTGGACAACTGTATGTTTTGGCTAATTCTTTATGCCCTCCTTACAATTCCTATTCTACGCACTTGTCATGCAAAAGGACACAAAATTGCTTCATATAAGTTATTCCTTTTTGTTATTTCTCCCCACACGGGGAATTTCCCATCATGCAACAACGTTCTGTTGTTGTTAATTGAAAATTGAATTAAATCAGTTAGGTTTAAAACATCTTCGCCTAAAATTTTTCTTAGTTCTTGTCCAAAATTGGTTTATTTTTTAATGTATAACCTTCATATTTTCTTAGTAGTTTTTCTGTCCAACTTTGGATTAGCATTAGATACTGTCTTCATTTGTTGCAATTTTGCTAATTGAATTCTGCTTTATTATTAACTTTGTCAAGTACATCTTCATTTATGCTTTCTCTTATTCCTTCATCACTGGCTTGTAATCATTGCTGAGGCAGGTCTGCAACTCAGAACACTGCAGTTGCACAACCAACTCCTGTTTCAAATCCTTTTGGAACTCTACCAGCAGTCCCTCAGATGTCAATTGGTCGTGCTGGGATTTCACCTTCAATTCAATATGGAATTTCTAACTTACCTGTGAGTATAATAATCTACTGCAGCCAAAGAAACAGTAACATGTTTTGGTCACCGTTATCTCTCTCTGTCTCTTCATTGGTTGACCAATATTGGTCCGAAGTTAGTTGAAAATTTATCCACCTTGATCTTTATTTGTGGTTCAGTGCTATTTTTGAATCTTTGACCTGAATATCAGGAGCTTGAGATTTATCTTGTATGTCCCCTGAAACAGGTTTTTGACAAGCCTGCTCCTGTTAGGATATCATCATTGCTAACTTCTCGACACCTTTCTCAAAGGCGGATTAGGTTCCCTGCAAGGAAATATCATCCTAAAAAAGAGGGTCCAAAGGTGATGATTGTCCTTGTATGAGTTCCTGTTTGGTTTTCTACTTGTAATCCATCCTAAACCATCTAAACCTGCTAGGAGGATAATGACCAGAACTGTTTACTTGAACTAATCATTTAATTATTGTTTGCAGGTTCCATTTTTCTGCAATGATGAAGAGACACCTAGTACGCCGAAGGCAGATGCTCTGTTTATTCCTAGGGAGAACCCTAGGGCCTTGGCAATTCGCCCATTGGAACAGTGGCCAGGAAGAGCTAATCGGGAAGAAAGAACTCCATCAAAGGATATGTTTCGAGCACTGGAGAATGGTAATTTGTCCATACATTTTGTATCTTGCATTTTACGTATTGATTCAGTACACAAGTCTTTAATAATAGAACTAACAGATAGTTCGGCAAAACTAATTATAGGGGTTTTTGGGCTTAAGAGGAGTTGTCCTGCTAATAGTAAATTAGATAGCTATAAGCTCATATTTGTTTTGTTAAACTTTCGGGAACGTTTGATACAAGGAAAATGTATTCTGGATTTTCCGATGTTTGGCATGTCATGGAAAATGTAGTTGGCCTTGAGTATTGTCAAGTCAACGAAAAATCCCTTCATTATTTCCGGAGATCGACTGCTAATTTGAATTTGCAAGTCATTTCTCGGCAAGTGCCCAAGTGCGTTTAGTGTTCTCCATCTCTCTTTACCTTCAGTAACACTCTTCTCCTAAGAAGCATGGATATGCATGTATCATACGGGAATACACTGAATTGCGAAATCTTAAAAGATAGGAATTTGGGTGGGAATTCGGCACATATTTGATTTTTAAATATGTATATATTTGTGTATAATTATGTGTAATGATAAAACATTCAATTAATTAGATACTGCAAGAGAAAACAACAAACATCTAACAAATAATATAAGTTTCATGCTTTTGTAGACATGAAGTCGTAAGCAATACTAAAAAATAATTATAGATAATTTAAAACACGTCAGTTACTAAGAAGGAAAGAATCCCGTGAGACCCCGAGAATCAAAATATCAAGTGCGGAGATGTGCCAATTCATTTTATAGAGTAAGATCGGTACTAAGAAGGAAAGGAAGTCAAAGAGCACTAGTTGCTGAAGGAAAGGAAGTCAAAGAGCACTAGTTGCTAGGCGCTGATTGGTTCTGCTTCCTAGCTCTTCTCTCTCTTCTCATTTCATTTTCTCTTATTATTTCTAATAAAAATTTACATGATTTTATTTTTAGAGGTATATGTATAATTTTTTTTGGTTTTTACATATTGAATAATATATTCTTTAAAATTTTAATTTTTTTAATTCTGGATAGTTTGAAAACTTTCAATTGCTTCATCTTTGAAGATTTATAACATTGTCTAATGACTTTCACAATTAATTATTTTTTAAACATTTAAAGTATAATTTTCTTATTCTATAGTTATACCTTCAAAAATTTAACATTTCATCTTTGATCTAATGATAAACTTTCATATTTTGGTGTTTGATAAATTATGCCCAAGCAAATTTGTCATCATAGATGATTTATTTCGGTTTGTATTTTCTTATTTATGGACTTTATTTTTGATTTGGATAATTTTTATTTATTTTATTGTTTTGCATAATTTTGGTTTTATTTATAACTTACTAACTATAATCTTTTGTACATAAAATTACAAAAATTCTCTTTGGTAAATAGAGTCAATGTTCCATCAGAGTACTTCAACATTATTTCATTAATGTAAATAAATCAAAATGAATTTTATATGTATTTACAATGAGCATAATTGTACAATTTGTTGTCCGACACCAAAATCGGGAAAAACATTTTCACCCCCATTTTCAGTTTGCCAACCAAATATAAGAAAATATAGCATTTTCTCATAAAAGATTTCCCTGAAAATGACTATTAGAAAATTCCGTGTATCAAACGGAGCCTTATATTGAGAATCAACCCTAGGTGATGTGGACGGGGTTTTTGGGACAAAGGGTTAATATCACACAGATAATTCTCACGCAAAACTCAATCAATTAATCATTAAATATATCAAAATAATGAAGTACATTACTATTTATAATACTCCTATACAACTTCCCTAACTTAAATTGGACTCTAATAAGATAACCATAAATTAAATAAGATACATGCAGATAAAAGAAATTAATTAAAATACAACTTCTATTTCATAGGCTTCCAAAGTCTCTTATATTGTTTCAGCCAACTTTCATGAGCTCGTTCTACATCATTTCTCCTCCGTTGGAAAAAACTTAGACTCCGTCGAGTTATGAACATCAACACATGAACAATCACATCGAATCACCAAGGAAGTCTTTGCAAGCTTCAAATTTGGCATGTCGAGAGTGCAAGTAAAAGTGAATTTAGTATTGCCTTTGATAATCGAATAGATATTAGCACGAGCATCATGTTGTGCATGACGATCCCATAGTCATTTACGCCCTAAGATAATGTGGCAAACCTTAAGGGTAAAATATCACACATAATGGTATCTTTAAACTTGCCAATGGAAAATGTAACCAAACACCTCTGGATAACCCGCAACTTTGTATTGGTAATCCATGCAACATCATACGGCTCCGGGTGAGGCTCAACTTTTAACCCAAGTTTCTTAATTGCTTCCTCAGAGATAACATCTGTACAACTCCTAGTATCAAACACAAGAGAGCACACCTGTTCTGCACACATGACTCTTGTCTGAAAAATTCGCCCATGTTGGATTTTAAGATCATCCTTATGTTTTTGGGCAACAAGTAAAGGTCGAAGAACACCTAAACATCCTTCCAAATGATCATCAACTTCTAAATCTTGCTCATCGGGCTCATATTCGTCGTCTATCGGCTTGCAAACTTCTTCGTTTAAGTCAATTTTTTCGCACTCTTTTTCAACTATAACTAGTTGCCTAGAGGGAGAAGAGACAACATTCATCTTTGGGGAAGGACACTTAAAAGACATGTGACCAAAACCACGACAGTTATAGCACCTAAACGAATTGTTATTGCTAGCATTAGAAGAACCTGGGGTACGATTAGTCCTACTAGTAGCTAAAGGGCTTGTTGACGATCTTTCCATTAACCTATTGAAAACAGGCTCCACAAACGTACGCCCTTTCTCTGAGTTTGGACTTGTATTGGAGGCCTAACAAAATTCCTTTTCAAATTATCCTCTATTTGGATGGCAACTTGAACAACATCATCCAAGAGCAAGAGTTTATCTATAGCTACACCACATGCAATCTTTAGATTCAATCCTCGACGGTACATGGAGATTAAAACTTCTTCAACTTAAGGAAATTCAGACCGTGTAACCAAACTGTAGAACATTGAAGTATACTCGGCTACAGATTTACTTCTTTGTACAAACATAGTTAACTGCAAATATGGTCGTTGCTTATAATCCGAAGGTACAAAACGTCGTGTCAATGAAACTTTCATATCCTCCCATCTTCTTGCAGCTGCATATAAATTTCGTTGATGTTGATCCCATCAAATACGAGCTATTCCTTTCAACTTCGCTTCAACAAAGAAAAGTTTTCTTTTATCGGATAATTCATACCAACGAAAGAAGCTCTCCAAACTATGAATTCAATCGAAGAATGTCTCAGGACCATTATCATCATTGAAATATCCAACATCTAATTTTACTTCTCTATCCACTGCATTCATCTTAGGATTTGGAACATGATGATTCACTTGTGAATTAGGGTCATGCTGGTAATTTTGCTCCTCTATCCACTGCATTCATCCTAGGATCTGGAACATGATGATTAACTCGTGGATTAGGGTTGTGCTGCTGTAGTCTCATATGATTATGATTCGGGATGGGGTCTTCAAAATTCTTATGAGCATCTTCTTGTCCTTTAGCTACGCGTTCCGTGAGTACATCAACTTTTATTGTAAATGTTGTACTAGAGGCCTGTACATTTGCAGTAAGTGTTGTGATTGAATCATCAATCCTCTTGAGACGCTCATCTTGTTGTAACATATAATTATCAAGCTTGGCGTTGATTTCTCTAGCATTAACCATGGTTCTTGCGAATAAAAATATACTTTTTTTTGCTCTAGGGACTCGAGTTCAGAAAATATAAAAAGGGTTGAACTGAAACGGTTGAAACTTCAGGGGCTGAAATGAAAGAAAATGAAACTACATGGATTGATTTGTAAAATTTCAGGGGTATTTTTAAAAGTTTAAAAAACTTAAGGGACTAAATTTAAAAACTAATAAAACTTTGGGGTACTTAACGGTAATTGTCCAAAGGTTATCTAATCTCTACCGATCTGAAGCTACTTACTTCCAACTTACTTCCAACTTTACTTCCAACATAGAGAGACGAAAGAGAGAAAAAGCTACTTTACTACTTTTCCAACTTCACTGAGAGACAGAGAAAAAAAACTTGGAATATAAGGCTACAAGAGTTGGTGGCAGAACGATTTCTACTTCTTCTTTTCCTCTTTTTTTTAGTTTGATTTGGAACAGAAAAGAGTGGCCTGAGTATGGGTTTTGACAGTGTTTGGGATGATGATTGGCCTAATTCGGAGCTGTTATGGGTGTTGTCTGTAGGCTGAGTAGATTGATGGTAGTTATATGGCTTGGTTTTGTATTCAAAGGCAGGGATGTTGATGATGATGGGATAATGAATTTGGGACAGAGGTAGGGGAGGCAGAAGGGGTTTGAGATTGGGCTTTGATACCAAAATGATGGGGACGGGATTTTGGGACAAAGGGTTAATATCACACAGATAATTCTCACGCAAAACTCAATTAATTAATCATTCAATATATCAAAATAATGAAGTAAATCACTATTTATAATACTCCTATACTACTTCCTTAACCTAAATTGGATTCTAATAAGATAACCATAAATTAAATAAGATAACTGCAAATAAAAGAAATTAATTAAAATACAACTTCTATTTCATAGGCTTCTAAAGTCTCTTATATTGTTCTAACCAACTTTCACGTGCTCATCCTACATCACACTAGGTGGAGTTGAATCATTGTTCAAAATATTGGTTGTTACGTCGAAATATCAGCATATCAGTAAGGTATCAGTCGGTGCCGAACCACAATCTTGACATGAATCGCAAAACTAGGAATTATTCATGTAAAGGGTAATTTTTAGTGAAATTTTGGCAACTTTGGGCATAATGTAGTGATTTCAAACCAAAAAAGGAAAAATCATAGCGTATAGGGGAGAAACGCTGCCAAGACAATAAACTTGAATATGCTGAAAGCTATCAAAGTGAGACGACAAAAAAAAAAACAAACTTTCTCTATAAATTATACCTATTTAGTATCTAGTTAAGCATGCCTTAAAAATATGAAATAATATTGTACTTCAAATATATTTTGTTAAGTTAATTTGTACTTAAAATGTTTACCAATATAACACCTAGTTACTGTATAACTTAAAAAAATATAAAAAATGTACTTAATATATACTTGGTTAAGCTAAATTGTACTTAAATTATACCTATATAGTACCTAGTTAAGTAATACTTGAAAAAAACTTACACTTAAACTATATTTATTTAAGTTAAATTGTTAAATTTTTACCGAACATGTGTGCTTAACCATTTGAGTTAAGACAACATCAATATCAACTTTATGCATTTGTAAAATTGATTAAACATATCTATGAGTTGTCTGTTTTATCATTTGGACAATGTTATGTACACTAGATTGTGTTTTTAGTGAACTTGATTGATTCATCTTGTTGTTCTTCTTTGATAAATTTTTTACATTTTGTAAGCTCCTAACTAGCTACGGTGCATATCTGCCGAAACCGATACCGAGTCAAAAAATGACCTTCCAAAACATAGGCCGTCACAACTACTTTGAACCCTGTTGGATAAGATGATTGTTGGCATTGTTGCAGGGTTGCCTATAATGTGCTACCTTGTCCTGTAGTGTTAGTGCTGAATTTTATCTTTATATGACTTTGGTTTGATTGTCTCAAGTGTGTACCATGCATTAGACTTTCCAGCTCTTGAATCATAGTGTTCTTGCCCATCCATCGCTCTCACCCCTTCTCAAAAAGGGTCGAGGGGTTGGATTTCCTCTTTGGCAAGGTGTAATGGATAATGTGCGTATGTATTACTGTGTATTTTTATGCATTTATCTTTATTCTCGCTACCTTTTTATTTTTTGTCACTTTCGCAAATATTGTATAGCAACACCTTGAACTGACTTAAGTAGTTATGAGATGCTATCTTTGTGGATATGCATCTTCAAATTTTGGAAAGTGGAGTGAAAAATAATGGGAGGGATGAATAATATATTTGTCACAATAGTAACATTATGAAAAATCAAACACAAGGAATAAAAAGAGGGGAAAAAATGATCTCGCCGTTCAACTATGGTTGACCAAAGGGATAAAGGCAATGATGACCCATACAATTTAACATTGTTATGTGGCGTTCTGAAAACATCAGATCGGTAAAAGTTTGTCAGCTTCACATGTGACCTAGTTGTGCCCATCCAAGCTAATGGGCAGCTTGCCTTTGTCAAAAGCCAGATTGCTTGTGTGTTACTTGTGTTTACATTTAATTACAAAATTGTATAAGCTAAAAACTAGAGCTGGAATTCAAAATTCACTAGCCGCATCTTACTCATAATTGTCCTTGCAGAAGAAGATTTAGTTGAAAGTGGCGTTATCAAGGAACGAGGTAATCTTGTTAAACTATGCCAGAAGTCCAATGGTGTCTGTGATGATCACTTGATCCAGAAAGGGGACTCTTACATTACTCTAACAGGCCAAAGGGCTGGTGAGGCTGCAATTGTTTATGAACATGGGGCAGACATTGAGGCATTGATGCCTAAGCTTCGTCACTCAGATTACTACACTGAACCTCGAATCCAGGAGCTGGCGGCAAAAGAAAGGGCTGAACCAGGATTCTGCCACCACGTAAAAGACTTTGTTGTCGGACGCCATGGGTATGGAAGCATCAAGTTCCTTGGGGAGACAGATGTGCGCCGGCTTGATTTGGAGTCGCTTATCCAATTTAACCACAGAGAGGTAATTGTCTATATGGATGAGAGCAAGAAGCCTCCAGTTGGACAAGGGCTTAACAAGCCTGCTGTGGTAACTCTTCTCAACATAAAATGTTTTGACAGAAAGACCGGCTGTCACTACACAGAAGGGCCCAGAATTGATAAATACAAAGACATGCTCGGTAAGAAGGCTGAGGACCAAGGCGCTGATTTTGTCTCTTATGATCCGATCAAGGGTGAGTGGAAGTTCAAGGTCAACCATTTCAGTGAGTACGGGCTGGGAGATGAAGATGACTAGGATACTTATGCACATCACTTCTGACAAAAAAGAGGGCAATGTGAATGTGGAAAATGACTTCTTTTAGTGTACTGCTTTTCTAGTTCCTGTAGTGTATAGAATTTACGGGAAATTGCGTTACATGCTCTTGTTGTTGTGGGTTCCGTTTATTGTTATATCAATATGGGTTTTGTTGTTTTCTTTGCGTGGCGCACGAATTGTTTCGGTTGTCAGCATAAATATAGATGGCATGTTTCTTATAAAGCTATTCAATCACTTTATCTACACGTTTGATTTGAAAATGTATATTATTTTTTGCATATCTGTGGGTGGTTGCAGGATCCTCTTAATATGTGCCCTTAAGGAACATGCTAAGCACACAGTTCAAGAGAATATTTTCTTGAACTGTGTGCATATTTTCTTGATTTATTCATTTGTACCAAGTTTAAGGAAATATGAACACAATTCAAGAGAATATTCTCTTAAACTGTGTGCTTAGCATGTGTCCTAAGGGCACATGTTAAGAAATTCCTTCTAAAAGAGCTAATCTATCACTTAGTTCTATGTTATTATTGGAAGAACAAAGAAAATTGATTTACCATGCCTTTTTCTCTTCTTCTTGGTTTGAATGGAGGCATCACGGCCGTAGATTAATAAAATATTAGTTCATTGTAACTTTTAAATACAAAAACTTCCCTCAAGCATGAAAATCAGACAAATTGGTCTGTCTTTTCATTTCAAAATTAAAAGATTTTAGTTAGTTTACAAATTTCAGCCATCCCTAATGTATTCATCATAATAAGCATGATGTTGTTGTTTGTCCTTATTCCCTTCGTAATTGATTGGAAAGAAAATGAAATGATGCTATGCTTTGATTTACCAAGGGGATAGCAAAGTAGCTTCTACCGAATATCATTATTTATTTATTTGAGAGCATTTCATTTCATGTTGATTTTGTAATTTAATTACCAAAAGGATGAGGCATCTAAATGAACTTATCTGCCATATTTACTACTCTTTGAAGGAACATCATATTTACTTTTATTTATTTTGATGTGGGGCAGCTAGAAGTTCAAAAACTAACTAATATCTTTGATTTGGAGCGAAAATAATATATTTTCAAGATAATATCAATATAATCGCTATAATTAATTATGCCTTAATATACTTAATTAGTGATCTAACATTAGATAACATTATTAACTTGTTTAAGGGAATGGAGAAATATGGGTATTTTAGTTAGTTCGAAGGATTAAATTGTTTAAGTAATATTAGGAGAAAAAGTTTTTATTCTAGACTTCTAGTATCCTGTGTGGCAGACACTGTTATAGTTAATTGATCCTCTATTTGTCTAATTAATTTCAGATTTCCCAACTGCTTTTGTTATAATAGGTTTGATGTGACTGATTTGTGTTGATATTAGGGAGATGCATTTTTTAAGTGATATTTTTCCCTTGTTTTTCATGGTGAGGGTAGTTGAACTGCTCACCTCCTCAACCTCTTGTATTATATATACGCTATAAATAAATTTCATTTACTATAAAACAAATGTTAAAAACTGAAAAAAGAGTTGACAAATTCAAGCCTTTGAAACTGTATTGATTTTTGGGTTATCTTAACATGTGCCCTTAGCTAAGCACACAGTTCAAGAGAATATTCTCTTGAATTGCGTACATATTTTCTTGAATTCTACATTTGAATCAAGTTCAAGGGAATAAACACACAATTCTAGAGAATATTCTCTTGAAAGGGCACATGTTAAGAAATTCCTTGATTTTTTTATGTTATGATAAAGGTTCTCTAGTTCTCCAAGTACAATGCATGAAGTTCGAATTGATATTAAATGCATGAAGTTCGAATTGATATTAAAATAGATCAGATTTTAAAATTATATAGTTTAAACCAGGATAGATAATTGATATTAATTTAATAACTACAAAAAGTCTCAAAATATGAGTTTTGCACTAAATTGCGTTATTTACTTATTCTAGGACTGTTGTTTCGATGGGTCAACAATGGTTAAACAAGGACTTTCAAATTTTTTGTATGAGTCTTTTTTTTTAAATAAAATAAAACTAAGTATTAGTAAATTCTTGTAATGAAACGGTTTTTTTAATTTTTATACCTCTTGTTATGGAAAGCAGGGTACTTTTCTTTTTTATATACCATTTTTGTTGTCTAATTATAACTCTTAAATCTATTTACTTATCTAACTGGGGCTAATTTCAAATTAATTTGCACTTGAAAACTAAAACCTTTTATAATTTACAAAATTCACAAATTTTAAGCATTCTAAGGCATAATTTATTGTAATACTAAGTGATTCCTCACCTATCTTGCCAATTTAAGGAAGAAAATAAAATAAAATTAGTGCATATATTTATTAGAAAATCTGATTTTGAGATCTGAGAACTTGAAAATTGCAGAGTTGACAACCAAAATAGAGAGTTAAAAACCAAATCGCACAACTAAAGTGATGGTGTAGTGGGTCTTGATTCTTTTAATCAAACGTGTGGCTAATGACAATAAGTAATAGTAGTCGTAGACTAGTAGTTGTAGTAGATTTGAGAACATTTTTTCATTCTAATGATTTTTTCCCTTTAATTTTTCGTCAATCTAAATTTTCGTATATCTAAACAGTTTTTTTAATATGATTTTTTTAAACTGAGCATATCATATTTCTTATCAAAGATGTCATGAAATATGTAATTTATTATATTTATCTTTTTTTAGAGATAACAAATTTGTTCCTTTTTGTATGTCCTAAGTACATTTTAAGGAATGACAAAATTCTCATATCATTAAATTTAGTTTATATGTTCTGTATTTTTTTATAAAATTTTAAACTATTTAAACATGGAATAATGATTTATAAATTTGAGTTTAATACTTTAATTAATTTTAGAGACATCTAAAGTTGTTTTAAAAAATGTATGGATCATCAATTTAAAATAATTATATGTAAACGAATTTTTTTATTCATTTTGATATATATAGGGAAAAGATTAATAGTATATATTTGTTATGGATCAAAAATTGACAAATAACATCTATACCTCTCATTACAATTATTAATCGTCGGCTATAATTTTTAGCTGACATGATTTAAGAAATCTTTGGTCGATAATACCCCCAATCCGTCATAATTCCAATTCCAAATGAAATTGTTATGGGTCATATTTGATTGGGTCGATCCCGATCTATACCTCGTAGTCCTCTCTTTCATTCCCATTCTCTCCTCGCCTCCATTCCGATTCCATTTCTTCTCTCGCCAATTTTTTTTAATCCAATCTGTTAGAATGACTGAATGACTAGCGGACGGTATCTTAGCCATTCATAACCATAATGAAAGATTATGAAAGATAGAGATCATAATCATAATAGAAGGTAGAGATGATATTTGTGATCCATAACAACTACATAGCGGATTATTACCCATATATTTATATAAATATATATATATATATATATATATATATATATGAACAATTACATATTCTAGTACATTTTTAGAAATAATTACAGCAGTACATAGATAAAATAATTACAAAAGTAATATATTTTTTCATATTTATTTACAAAATTAATACATTTGGGTATCCTTTAATTGTGGCTCACGATTCTCTCCCTTATCTATTTTCGTTAATTATTATTTTCTTATTCAAACACATTCAAACACAACAGACCCATTTTTGATCTCTGTTCCTGTTTCTCTCTCTTTTTTCTTCATCCTCTTTTTTCCTACTATAAACCAAAGTGGTGGCAGTTTACTCGGCAGAGGCCGCAGTGGACGTCAGAATCGGGAGAGAAACGTCGACGAAGGTAGTTTACTGTGTTGTAGATCACCACGAGGGCATCGTTCAAGAAGTCCCAGGAGGAGATTTTAATGTTGTAATGCTTTTTGCAAGGGTTTGTAGGTTTCCATTTTGGGAAACAAGATTAAAATCTAATGACTTGGGTTGATGATTGCCATTTATGGTGTATATAAATGTACATCCGACTCCAACTGAACGTTTAACTATATTTGGCAACAACAATGCTACTATCACATAAAAAATGATCACATAATACTCACATACACACATGTATACTGTGGATCCTGCCTGACACGTGGGACCCATAAATATGCAATGTGTGTATGTGAGGATTATGTAACCTTTTTTTTATGTAATAGTAGCATTATTTATTTGGCAATACTCTACTAGTAGGGGTGCAAACGAGTTGAATCTTAGCGAACACCCTAATGCTCAGATTCGGCTCGACTCGAAAAAATTGAGCTCGGATTCGATAAGGAATTTATAATTTTGTGCCAGATTCGACTCGGATCATTACTTGGACCTACTCGGCTCGTTTACAAAACGAGTTACTCATGAACCTTCAAATCGATTTTCGAATATGAACCATTTCATTTAATACTGAACCACTACATACTAAATTGATTATTAAACTAATATTTACAAATAAAAGTTTTTACTTTATTTGTGTAAAAAAATTACAAAAAATTTAATACAAATTGACAATTAATTCATTGATTTATTCAAATACAAGTTTATACAATTTAATACTACGCTTTATAAATTATAAATATTGATACAAATATTACATATTTAGTTTGTTAGTACGGATCAGGCCATTATTCGAATATGATCTATCATCGAGCACATATTGAGTATGGTTCGAGAAAAAAATGAAATATTCGAACCTTAATCTGAGCGAACACTGGTATACTCGAATTCGACTCATGTATCATTAAACAGAAAACGAGTATGGATCAGATTCGACTCAAATCAACTTTAAATTTGAGTTTTGAATCATATTTTCGAATCGATCTAAAGTCGAGTACCGACCTAGTCTGCTCGGCTTACATCCTATCTACTGGTCTACTTTGTGGCAGGAATGGATCATGCACTGCCACTCTTCAGTCTATTCTACTGTGTGGCAATATAATTATGCCTTGCGAGACACACATGTAGTGTAATTTGGGGATAACTTTTTAAAGTTGTAGTCTACTGCAAAATTACTATTTGATACGAGTGTTTGCTGTTTTGAGATGAAAGTGTTGTATTTGTGGTCATTTGGATGGAAGAACTGAAAACATGAGTTTTAAAAAGTTTTAACAAGCAGGATAGTCATGGGTTTGTCTCCCATAAGATAGACGTTATCATATACTCTATCCATCCCTAGTGAGTCCCTTTGTGTCTTGTAGTTTTTTTTGCCTAAAATATTTAACTCTGAAAACTTTCTACTTGATTAATGTGCCCTCTCCAGATTACTCCTTCAAAGTAAACTACATGAAACAAATTTAATAAGGTTGTTGGTATTAGTTTATGCTCTCCTCTTATAAAGATTTGAATTGTCAAAGTAAGTGAGCAGTATTTTGATAACCCTGAAATTAGAAAGTGACACTAAGGGAGGGAGGTAATTTTATTTTGGTGGTCAGTTATAGACTTGTAGTGATCTTGCATACTGTGAAAATATATGCTCTCTTTGGGGTATAGTTTACTTTCAATTAGATTAGGCATTATGGTTACATATAGCGATTTTAAATATCTTGTTAATTTTAACAAGTTAAGATTGGAATCTCTTTTTGTAGTGCATCGATTGATATGTATTATCTTTTTCTTCTTCTTTTTTTTAACAGACCACTGAAACGCCGGGATGAACATGAAGTTGCCTCTAGAAATCATAGAAAGTGCAAAAGGTGGTTTGTAAGAGTGGAGAATTCAATTATTAAAAGTACAATAAACAAGTCTATTTTGATGTAAATTTGGAAAATATATCACGAGTCAAGTCTTAGTGTGGGACAAAAATATATCATTACATCTACAGAGGTATGCACATCTAGTTGTTTTGGAATGTTTGTAAATGTCATCACTCTATAATAACGTTCACTGAATATTCAGTGCTCTATTATGTTGACCCATACAGATGTCTGACTGTAGCGACAGAGAAATCTGTTCTTCCTTATTTTGAGGGTTGTCTTGGTGAAATCAAAATTTCAGGTGTATGATGTTTGTTGTTTGTTATTCTATTTATCAAAACCTTATTGGTGAAGATATTTGCTTATTTAGCCGGTGACTCTAACTTCTTTTCTTATACAGAGCCTAGTTGCTCTTCTTCTTTCTTGTTGATGATCGTTTTAAATAATATGAATTCACCCAAACAGATTTATACTAGTCTAGGACATCCTTATCTCTACCTCTGCTCTTGTCCCTTTGGTGTTGCTCTTAGCTCTTTTATCATGTTGCAGTCCCCAATTATTCCCACTTTTGGGAGGAAATAAAATGATGGACATCGAGGATACATAAAATGATGGACATCGAGGATACAGGACCATCCCATTTTCCCCACTCTTCCCTTCTTCCCATCCTGCTGTGAGCTGTGACACATGGCTCTGGTCACCCTAAAAACGGTGTCTATTAAAAAAATATTGGTATTGGAAAGTTGATTCACTAGAGAAATTATAGACCCCTCAACTTCCAGTCTTGTTTTATTATCTTGACTTCAGTAAGAGCTGTACATACAGATGTTTTAAAAAGTTATTATGTCAATCAGCATGAAACAAAATTATTGGCAAGGCAAGGTTTATTAATTTAACATAGCATAGCAGTCAGGACTATTTGTTTTCCTGCTTTTCAGTATACTCTCTGTGTACATGGGCACCACCTCCTTTTTGGTGCTCTCTTGAATAAATTTTTACTTTCATTTGCAGGTGAGTGAAATTAGCAGAAATATGGAAGTACAATATCCAATCTGTTTGGGTTCTCTCACAGGTTCCACACTTCTTTAGTTTTTGTATTTTTGTATGTTTTTCAGTAATTTGATTGGTCAAGTGATTTTGACATGAGAAATGCAAAATATATAAAAGTAAAATTTAAATTAAAAAGTACTAAGAGTAAAAAATAGTATATTTGTCACGCACTCACTCTATAAATTCTCATTCCTCCAATATAAATAGATAATTACATATTAATATATATATATATATATATATATATTTAATATATAAAATACAATAAATATGATATAATATAATATAATATGATATATTTTAAATAAATGCTATATTTAAAATAATAAATATATTTAATACATAGAAAAAAGAGAGAAAGAAAGAAGTAAAATAAATAAAATAAAAATACAATAAACTAAAATAAAAATACAAAAAAAATAAAATAATTAACTATATAGTATTATATGATAATAAAATACAAAATAAAATAAATATAAAATATATGAAAGTAAAATTTGGCCATGTTTGACAGTCCTTGTGCGTATGCCTTATGGGGCTTACTGTTAGTTTTCAAAGGTTCCTTGCTGGGTTCGCTGGCTTCTTTATCCTCCTGCCTATTGGTGCACTAACGTGGCTTATGGGCATGTTTTGGGCTGTTCCTATTGCTACCTTTGGTCTACTTGCTGCTGCTTGTCCTTGTCAGCTTGTCATGGCATAAGGTTGTTGGACTTTGATGGTTATTTGGTTTCACTTGATTCTTTGATATCCTTTGTTGATGTTCTTCCACCATGATATCCCTTGTTGATGTTCTTTCAACATGATATCATTGTTGATGTTCTTCCAACATGGGACTCATTGTTGATGTTTATTCTAACATTGGATTTTCCGACATGTTTTCCGACGCTTCTTTGAGAGGAGCATTAGCTAGTTTGCTCTTCCAAATGCACTTTAATGTCCTTTTACTAAAGTTGCATTTAAGGGGGAGTATTAACTAGTTTGCACTTTGCACTCTTCCAAATGCACTTTAATGTTCTTTTGCTAAAGTTGCATTTGAGGGGGAGTATTAGCAGCTATTTTGTACTTTTCCCCTCGTGGGTTGGTGCTGCACTTCTGCTGTTTTGCTTCCATGGTTGCTACTCTCACTTCCTTGTGGTTGATTGTTGAACTTTTGTTAGCAGCTCATTTGCTGATTTCCAGCATTTTTCAGCTACTTTGTTGCTTAGTCCACGCTACATGGACTGTTTTACTCATGAGCTACAACTGCCATTCACTTTGTTGCTTGCATCCACTGTGATCCCTTTGTTCCTTCTAGGTTACATAGTGTCTGGGAGTCTCTTCGAAATGCACTTTAATGCCCTTTAGCTAAAGTTGCATTTGAGGGGTAGTTTTATGCTCCCAGTTTACTGGGGATTTTTGCAGGAAGATCTTTTACGTTTGGGTTTCTTGACCTTTGGTTGGAAATCATCGTGCTTTCCGCTGCGTTTTGCAGTTTGTCTTAATTGTTTTGGTGGCTGCACACGATTGTATTCTCAACTTTGGAATTTTACTGCATCTTAATGTGTATGGGTGCTGCACATGGTGCTCATACTTGTGCCCATGCTGATTTATACTTGGTGGGGGGCAGTTTTCTAGTTTTACTCGTTGATTTTCCAAGTGGGGTTGCCCAAGTTGTGCTGTTTTTGGCACTTGTGCTCTCATGGGTGCAGTCATGTGGGGTTGACACATGGTCTTGTCATTTCCTGCTTCCAACCCATTGTTGCATGGGATTTATTGCTCTTTGCTTAAGGGTCTTTGTGCATTTGGTCGCACATTGCTGCTGTTATTGGTGTGTGGTGGAGTGTCTTGCTTTGTCTCCTTGGTGCACCATTTTTTTCCTGTTTTGGTGGTGGTTAATTATTTTGAGTGGGTGACTTTTGGGACCCATGGATTCTTCTCACTCTCTGATTACTGGCTGTTTTTTTGGTGTGCCCCACATGGGCTAATTGTTGCTGATTACTGCACATCCCCACGTTATTGTGGGTTGTTGTGCTTCAGCTGGTTTTAATGTACTTTGCAGCCTCACGTGGGTCCTTCTTTAGTCTCACGTTGACGTTCTTCCAACATGGGAGTCATTGTTGATGTTTCTTCCAACATGGGATTTTCCGTCATGTTTTTCGACACTTCTTTGAGGCGGAGTATTAGCTAGTTTGCTTTTCCAAATGCATTTTAATGTCCTTTTTGCTAAAGTTGCATTTGAGGGAGAGTATTAGCAGCTACTATGTACTTTTCCCCTCGTGGGCTAGTTCTGCACTTCTGTTGTTTTGCTTCCATGGTTGCTACTCTCACTTCCTTGTGGCTGATTGTTGGACTTTAGTTAGCAGCTCATTTACTGATTTCTAGCATTTTTCAGCTACTTTGTTGTTTAGTCCACACGATTGGGCTGTTTTACTCATGAGCTACAACTGTCATGCACTTTGTTGCTTGCATCCGCTGTGATCCTTACTCCCAAATGCACTTTAATGCCCTTTAGCTAAAGTTGCATTTGAGGGGCAGTTTTATGCTCCCAGTTTGCTGGGGATTTTTGCAGGAAGATCTTTTACGTTTGGGTTTCTTGAACTTTGTGGTCGGAAATCATCGTGATTTCCTTCGCGTTTTGCAGTTTGTCTTCATTGTTTTGGTGGCTGCACACGATTGTATTCTCAACTTTGGACTTTTAGTGCATCTTAATGTGTATGGGTGCTGCACATGGTGCTCATACTTGTGCCCATGCTGATTTGTACTTGGTGGGGGGCAGTTTCCTAGTTTTACTTGTTGATTTTCCAAGTGGGGTTGCCCAAGTTGTGCTGTTTTTGGCACTTGTGCTCTCATGGGTGTAGTCATGTGGGGTTGGCACATGGCCTTGTCATTTCCTGCTTCCAACCCATTGTTGCATGGGATTTATTGCTCTTTGATTGAGGGTCTTTGTGCATTTGGTCGCACATTGTTGCTGTTGCTGTTGTTGGTGTGTGGGGCAAAGTGTCTTGCTTTGTCTCCTTGGTGCACCATTTTTTTTCTGTTTTGGTTGCTGTTAATTATTGAGTGGGTGACTTTTGGTTCCCAGGGATTCTTCTCACTGTCTGATTACTTGCTGTTTTTTTGGTGTGCCCCACATGGGCTAATTGTTGCTGATTACTGCACATCCCCACATTATTGTGGGATGTGCTTCAGCTGGTTTTAATGTAATTTGCAGCCTCACGTGGGTCCTTGTTTAGGCTTATGTTGATGCTCTTCCAACATGGGATTTTCCGTCATGTTTGAGGGGGAGTATTAGCTAGTTTGCTCTTCCAAATGCACTTTAATGTCCGTTTACTAAAGTTGCATTTGAGGGGGAGTATTAGCTAGTTTGCACTTTGCACTCTTCCGAATGTACTTTAATGTCCTTTAGCTAAAGTTGCATTTTATGGGGAATATTAGCTGTTACCTTGTACTTTTCCCCTCGTGGGCTGGTGCTGCACTTCTGCTGTTTTGCTTCCATGATTGCTACTCTCACTTCCTTGTGTCTGATTGTTGGACTTTAGTTAGCAGCTCTTTTGTTGATTTTCAGCTTCTTTGTTTCTTAGTCCATGCCACTTGGGTTGCTTTACTCATGAGCTACAATTACATCTGCTGTGATACCTTTGTCCCTTCTAGGTTACATAGTGGCTTGGAGTCTCTTCCAAATGCACTTTAATGCCCTTTAGCTACAGTTGCATTTGAGGGGCAATTTTATGCTCCCAGTTTGCTAGGGATTTTTGCAGTAAGATCTTTTACTTTTGGGTTTCTTGACCTTTGTGGTCAGAAATCACGGTGTTTTCCGCTGCGTTTTGCAGTTTGTCTTCATTGTTTTGGTGGCTGCACATGGTTGTATTCTCAACTTTGGACTTTTAGTGTATATAAATGTGTATGGGTGGCTGCACATGGTGCTCATTCTTGTGTCCATGCTGATTTGTACTTGGTTGGGGGCAATTTCCTAGTTTTACTCGTTGATTTTCCAAGTGGGGGTTATCCAAGTTGTGCTGTTTTTGGCAGCCACGTTATTGCTTGTAATTTATAGCTGATTTTGCTTGTGCTCACATGGGTGCGGTAATGTGGGGTTGGCACATGGCCTTGTCATTTCCTGCTTTGCGCCCATTGCCGCATAACATTTATTGGTCTTTGCTTGAGAGTCTTTGTGCATTTGGTCGCACATTGTTGTTGTTATTGGTGTGTGGGTCAGAGTGTCTTGCTTTGTCTCCGTGGTGCACCATTTTTTACCTGTTTTGGTTGCTATTAATTATTTTGAGTGGGTGACTTTTGGGTCCCACGGATTCTTCTCACTCTCTGATTACTGGCTGTTTTTTGGGTGTGCCCACTTGGGCTAATTGTTGATGATTACTGCACATTCCCACGTTATTGTGGGTTGTTGTGCTTCAGCTGGTTTCAATGTAATTTGCAGCCTCACGTGGGTCCTTGTTTAATCTCATGTTGATGTTCTTCCAACATGGGAGTCATTGTTGATGTTTCTTCCAACATGGGATTTTCCGTCATGTTTTCCGACGCTTCTTTGAGGCGGAGTATTAGCTAGTTTGCTCCTTCAAATGCACTTTAATGTCCGTTTACTAAAGTTGCATTTGAGGGGGAGTATTAGCTAGTTTGCACTTTGCACTCTTTCGAATGCGCTTTAATGTCCTTTTGCTAAAGTTGCATTTGATGGGGAATATTAGCTGTTACTTTGTACTTTTCCCCTCGTGGGCCGGTGCTGCACTTCTACTGTTTTGTTTCCATGATTGCTACTCTCACTTCCTTGTGGCTGATTGTTGGACTTTAGTTAGCAGCTCCTTTGCTGATTTTCAGCTACTTTGTTGCTTAGTCCATGCCACTTGGGTTGTTTTACTCATGAGTTACAATTGCATCTGCTGTGATCCCTTTGTCCCTTCTAGGTTACATAGTGGCTGGGAGTCTCTTCCAAATGCACTTTAATGCCCTTTAGCTAAAGTTGCATTTAAGGGGCAGTTTTATGCTCCCAGTTTGCTGGGGATTTTTGCAGTAAGATCTTTTACGTTTGGGTTACTTGAACTTTGTGGTCGGAAATCACAGTGTTTTCCGCTGCGTTTTGCAGTTTGTCTTCATTGTTTTGGCGTGTGCATTCTCAACTTTGGACTTTTAGTGCATCTAAATGTGTATGGGTGGCTGCACATGGTGCTCATTTTTGTGCCCATGCTGAGTTGTACTTGGTGGTGGGCAGTTTCCTAGTTTTACTCGTTGGTTTTCCAAGTTGGGTTGCCCAATTTGTGCTGTTTTTGGCAGCCACGTTATTGCTAGTAATTTATAGCTGATTTTGCTTGTGCTCACATGAGTGCAGTCATGTGGGGTTGGCAAATGGCCTTGTCATTTCCTGCTTCCAGTCCATTGCCGCATGACATTTATTGGTCCTTGCTTGAGGGTCTTTGTGTATTTGGTCGCACATTGCTGCTGTTATTGGTGTGTGGGGGAGAGTGTCTTGCTTTGTCTTTATGGTGCACCATTTTTTACCTGTTTTGGTTGCTGTTAATTATTTTGAGTGGGTGACTTTTGGGTCCCACGGATTCTTCTCACTCTTTGATTACTGGCTGTTTTTTGGGGGTGCCCACTTGGGCTAATTGTTGTTGATTACTGCACATCCCCACGTTATTGTGGGTTGTTGTGCTTCAGCTGGTTTTAATGTAATTTGCAGCCTCACGTGGGTCCTTGTTTAGTCTCATGTTGATGTTCTTCCAACATGGGAGTCATTGTTGATGTTTCTTCCAACATAGGATTTTTAGACGATTCTTTGAGGGGGAGTATTAGCTAGTTTGCTCTTTCAAATGCACTTTAATGTCCGTTTACTAAAGTTGCATTTGAGGGAGAGTATTAGCTAGTTTGCACTTTGCACTCTTCCGAATGCACTTTAATGTCCTTTTGCTAAAGTTGCATTTGATGGGGAGTATTAGCTGTTACTTTGTACTTTTCCCCTCGTGGGCTGGTGTTGCACTTCTGCTGTTTTGCTTCCATGATTGCTACTCTCACTTCCTTGTGGCTGATTGTTGGACTTTAGTGAGCAGTTCCTTTGCTGATTTTCTGCGACTTTGTTGCTTAGTCCATGCCACTTGGGTTGTTTTACTCATGAGCTACAGTTGCATCTGTTGTGATCCCTTTGTCCCTTCTAGGTTACATAGTGGCTGGGAGTCTCTTCCAAATGCACTTTAATGCCCTTTAGCTAAAGTTGCATTTGAGGGGCAGTTTTATGCTCCCAGTTTGCTGGGGATTTTTGCAGTAAGATCTTTTACGTTTGGGTTTCTTGACCTTTGTGGTCGGAAATCACCGTGTTTTTCGCTGCGTTTTGCAGTTTGTCTTCATTGTTTTGGTGACTGCACATGGTTGTATTCTCAACTTTGGACTTTTAGTGCATCTAAATGTGTATGGGTGGCTGCACATAGTGCTCATTCTTGTGCCCATGCTGATTTGTACTTGGTGGTGGGCAGTTTCCTAGTTTTACTCGTTGATTTTCCAAGTGGGGTTGCCCAATTTGTGCTGTTTTTGGCAGCCACGTTATTGCTAGTAATTTATAGCTGATTTTGCTTGTGCTCACATGGGTGCAGTCATGTGGTGTTGGCATATGGCCTTGTTATTTCCGGCTTCCAGGCCATTGCCGTGTGACATTTATTGGTCTTTGTGCATTTGGTCGCACATTGCTGTTGTTATTGGTGTGTGGGGGAGAGTGTCTTGCTTTGTCTCCGTGTTGCACCAATTTTTACTTGTTTTGGTTGCTGTTAATTATTTTGGGTGGGTGACTTTTGGGTCCCACGGATTCTTCGCACTCTCTGATTACTGGCTATTTTTTGGGTGTGCCCACTTGGGCTAATTGTTGCTGATAACAGCACATCCCCATGTTATTGTGTGTTGTGCTTCAGCTGGTTTTAATGTAATTTGCAGCCTCACGGGGGTCCTTGTTTGCTGCGTTGTTGCTGATTTCTGACGGTGTTTTGGTCCCACGTGGGTCTGGTTTTTCATGCTTTGGGGCCTGATTTGGTTGGATTTCAGTTCGTGTTCGCATTGTGTTTAGTTCCTCCATTCCGTTTTATATTTCGGAAACGAACTGGTGTTGCTGCTATGCTGCTGTTTTGCTTTGCTATGTTGGTTCATCCATTGTGTTTCAAGTTGGGTATGCAAAACATCTATACACCAACTTGAGAGGGAGTGTTAGCAGATGTTAGTTATGTTATTAGCATAACATGTAGATGTTAGTGATGTTAGTAGCATAACATGCTTTAGGCTTAAACATTTCATGTTTCCCTGTTTTCCTCTCCCTGTTTTTGTCCTAGAGTTAGGCTAGCATTTTGTGTATAAATGTAGCAACTTCTTATATGAAAACTAACCCACATAAATGTAGATATTCAATGTGAGAAGTCTTCCTACATTAGTTTCTCTCTTTCTACTTTCTTTCTACAGTGTTTATTTTATCTATTCAATACCCATCTTTCAAATATATAATTTTTTAAGTTTTGTCATACTTCCCTGGGAGGAGGGGTGTATCGTTGCTAATAGTCCTATTAGATGGTCTATTTTGGTGCTTTTTCAAAGTCCAAATATAGAATAAATTTGGGAAATAAAAAAGAATATGCAGGGTTTCCTTTTTGTTCTTGTCTGTAATGTTCATGACAGCTGCAGTTTTACAGCTTTTGTGTTCTAAATTTAGTGGTAGACTGGAAATTGCTATTTTAATTTCTAAATTTATGTTTTTACAATTAATTATCTCATAATGAATCGTGTTAGGTCCTTACCATGGAGGTGTGTCGAGGATAAGGTTTGAGCTTCCGAATGCTTATTCGTATAAATCTCCATCCATAGGCTTTATTAATAAGATTTATCACCCGAATGTAGACGAAATGCGAGTAATACTACTTGTTATTAACATTCATCAGTATATAAAATTTTGCTCTTGTAGTTATTGTGGATAATTAATATATTTAAGATTGTTTATATTATATGATTTAATTTTATTTATTTTTGTATTTGCAGTGAGAATTTACTATCGGGGTTGATATGTTACAAAAAGAGATGGTCGTTATCGATCTTAAAGAGGACAACGAATATTTGAAATGGTTATTGAAATTGTTTAGCTATGTAGTTTCTCCTTTATTAAAGAGAGAAATAATTGTTATATTTTAGAGGTTTATATTCTACTATTTTATTGTGATGTGAATGATATTAAATGATATATATAGACAGTTTCATACCATGCATATGTCAAAGCTTTGGGAATTGATAAATGTGCGTCATTTTTAATTTTTTTCCAACTGTAAGAGTAAAATATTGTTCATCAGAACTCTTTAGTTTGAGCACATTTATAACTAAGTGTGCTTTTATGTTAGTTTTCCTAGTTTAGTGTTAACTATACCATGTGGTATTTTATTGGGTGCATGCTCTATAATCAATAGATTTATGCGTCTGGCTGGTGAACTATTTGGCCTTCTAATTGCAATGCTCTTTACGCAGGAGGCTGTTCGAGTAAGTATTCTTGGATCATTTAGTTGACTTGCTTAAAAAAAAATTGTGACAAAATAAAATATATATTGAGATTCTAGAACAACAGATAGAATAATGAGGTTGCATCACCTCTTATATTTTCTGTCATACTATCACTAGCTTACATGGTAATATTCTAGGATTAAGTACAGTATGCCCATCATACTTGCTATGTTCTTCAAATAAGTTTTCTACATATTAAGCTTCCTATTAATATATGAAACTTTATCCTCTTATAGCAGTTAATTCCTTAAAATCCCTAATTCCTTAAATTCCTAACATAGCAATATTCTCATGGTTTTTGATGTCCATTTAGGCTATTAATAAGATTATTTTGCTTTTAAATGTTATGCCGTAGGGGTCCAGAATACTAGTCTGACTGTGCTTCTGGTTGAGATTTCAGATCTAGTTACATGCGTATTTGCAAGCACTACTTGTGACCATCCTATTCATCTTTGGGATGCTACTTCAGGTGTTAATCATTATTCCTAACTTTCTTATAGAATAGAAAAGTGACATTGTTAACTCTGGCAGAGAGACCTAATAACTTTTTGCACTATGCTGAAAGTTGTTGCTATGCCGTCTCATGAAATCAACTCTGAACAGTGTTTTAATTTTTTGGTGCTTCTCACCTGTTAACATGCACCTCTTAAAACTTTTCCTGTTTTTTGTGTGTTCCTATTCAAGTTTGTGCTTGAGATCATCTTCATCTTCAGACTCCCTCTTGAATTTCTATTTCTCTGAAACATATTCAATGACAAAACAAATTTAAAGTTGGAGTTCAAAGAAGCTGTATATGATCTTTTCTTTTGTATAATATGATCTTCTCTTTGCATACTTGTATGAATCTATAAACAGTTTCTTAACATGCATATGTCATAGCTTTGGGAATTGATAAATGTGCTTCATTTAAAAAAAATCAACTTTAAGAGCAAAATATTGTTCATAAAACTCATTACTTTGAGCACATTTATATCCAAGTGTGTTTTTATATCAGTTTTCTTGGTTTAGTATTAATTATACCAAGTGGTATTTGTCATCACTCACTCTATATAAATTCTCTTGCCTCCAATACAAATTGATAATTACATATTAAATATTACATTATTCAAAATCATATTAATACACATAAATATAAAAATTAAAATTTTTGTTAATTATTATAAAAAATTAAATGACATTATTTTCATAAAAGAATATTAAACATAAAAAATTCCTAACCATAATGTGAAGCAATACATTCGCTAGTTGAGGTCTTCGAAGGTCAAAACCATCATAAAATTGCACAAAGGATTGACAAGCTGGGCAGCATAATGTGAGAAAAGCGTGATGATCAGCATTTTTCAAACCTCTACGCATTATCTTCAGCCCACAAGACTTCGAGGACCAGTTCTTTTCTTCTACTGGCTTAGGAGATCAAGCCTGAACTATCTTATAGACTATAACATGTTGAACAAATCTAGGGAGTTTTGCTCTGGTGGTGGTGGTGGTGTAGGGCATCAAAGTAGTGAAAAGAGAAGTTTGGTGGGAAATTTCTGGTACATGGTTGAGACTTTCGGCGTTTTGTTTTGAACTGAATGACCAGTTTTGAATACAACCATGATTGTGTTGGCTGTGATGCATTGCAGCTTTTCAATTTAAAAAGATCAGTTGCTTGAATTCCTTATAGATGTCTATACTTCAGTGGCTTTCTGAAAGCATGCGTTAATGTTTTTTTTAAAATTAGGATTTTAAATAAAATATGTACAGAATGATTAAGTTTTGGTTTTACTCGTGACAGGGATGAAAGAATTAAATTTGGGATATTTTAGCTATAGCTTCGTTGGAGTTTCTTTTCCTTTTTTCATGGCACATGACACAATCTCTTTGCTGGACAACGAATGAGACACTGTTTGAGATAGTTAATCCGGACTCGTCTCGTATATCGTCTTACATCATTGTAGCCTTTTCTATTCACTAAAGTATTTTACAACGAATGAGACACTATTGGAGATAGTTAATCCGGACTCGTCTCGTGTATTGTCTTACATCATTGTAGCCTTTTCTATTCACTAAAGTAATTTTTAATTTTATATCACAATTGTTTATTTGGCTTATGCTCTCTAATTTCCTTAATTGCTGTTAAAAAAGGAACGATGACGGATGTGTACAACTTAACATTTCATTTTTGAAGTATGGATATTGCTAAGATCTGCTTGATGGAGGATTGAATGCTATTGTTGTGATTCGTTGAGATGGGTAATAGTAGTCTTTTCATTCCATAATAATAGTTGTTTTAGTTCATATACATGAATTAAGTAATTCTATCACAAATTCACTATTTCTTTATCGAAGTTGGGAACTACAATACAAAATAGAGAGTAAACAACAAATAAATTAGAATATTTGTTTTTCTAAAATGACTATTATTATTATGATTGTAAATGGCAATCGGAAAATTCGCATTCGTATTTGAAAAAAACGGATATTATTCGCATTTAGAAAAAAATGAATATATTTGTATTCGATTTAAAAGTATCTATACATAAACGGGTACAGATACGAATATATGTGTATTTGTATTCGTTTAACATCCGACCGTAAATTTATCCGATAGATATTCAGAATCCAATATTTGTATCCGTATCACAATAACTTGTATATGGATATATATAAATTTAGTTCCCATTCAATTTAGTCAATTAACATGAATCGTTAATCAAGGATTCTTTATAATTTCACGCATCCATATAAATTTAGTTCCCATTCAATTTAGTCAATTAACATGAATCGTTAATTAAGAATTCTTTATAATTTCACGCACTCTTCCAGAAAACACATAAGAAAATCCTCCAAAATATGATATCAAAGGCATAAAATTACAAGGAATATCCTAATCAATTAAATCACTATATTCCCATGTGAATTAGGGTCAATTAGGATTTTAAGCCCAAATTCTTTCAATGGCTACAAAAGACATGTAGGTATATTTTTATCCTACATGATATTTATATTAACCTTGTTCAGATTATATTATCATATATAGATCTCAATTTATACTCAACTAGTTGATAGCCCGTGAAATGCACGGGCTAGTTTGAGTAATGGAGTATGTAATTTATTAACACGGTCGTTCTCGAAATTGAAGACGTATTATCTGTTGTAACAAATATGTAAATATAAAATTACAAATATGTAAATAATTGTGAAATTGTTATTTACACAACCAGAAATGAATACACACCTGAAATTTAAGCACCACATAAAAATACAATATTATATCTTCCAAAGATTAAAGTTGTCTATGATCTGGTGGTCTTCTTTTCAATTTGCTAACTTGAAATTGAGTTATTCATCCCTATAAAATAAAGCAATGTACCAAAGAGTGCAAGACAAATATATCATAAGATATGGGGCTGTCAAATATAAATAGCAAGACCCCAAGACCTTTTTTCGAAACAAAGAAACTACAACAAAACACCCAACATCAATAGTTGGTGCAAAACCAACCGTGGAGGTTAGAAAATTATGAAGAACAACTACTTTGGGAGTTACCTTAGATGTAGGTCCACCATTAGTAAAGTACTAAATTCCAAGCCTGCACGATTCTATATTAACTTTATATCCCAAATTGCATTCCAAAAATTAGATTCTACATTAAATTCATATCCCATGCTCCACAAATAACACATATAATGTTATTAGTAAAATATTTGACAAAAGACATCCGATCAAAATAGATTTCAATAGTTTATGACCTAGGAATTATAGTTAAAGAACTTAACCCACCACTTTTCTCTTAGTTATTAACGACAATCAATAATAAGGTATGTTATCATTGTCATATGGTGTATGTGTAGTAAATGCAGTTACCAGCTACCTCTCTTGTCAAATTGTTAATGTCTAATATAAATGATATAAACAAACAAAGGATGCTATAAATTTCGACAATTAAAGTATGCTATATAATTGATTTGATGTCAATAGAGTAATAAATAACATATTAGTAGGGGCTCCAAAATATAGTAATCAGGACCTCTTTTCAACCCAACTTTATAACCACTGCCTCCCGTTGTTTCTCAAAAGCTGCAGATGCACGACTGCAGTTCAAACTCACATGTACATCATATCAATCTTCTGATGTTTGGGTTAAGTTATCTAAAAAAAAAACATCAAAATTTCATCAACAAATGGTATAATTCCTATATATATATATATATATACCTCATATCAACCATCAGAGCAAATCAAGTTTTAATAGCATACGAAACTAACCATTAAAGAGTTCATGTGATGCGCGATACTTCAAAGAAGCAAAATTAACAACTTGTATTCCCTCCGGCGTTGTGAGCATTTTTTTATTTATTTTTTGCTTAACAAAATTTCTTATCAAAATATAATATTAAAAAAACACCATTAAAGGGCGTTTTGTATGAAAGCAGTTGTTAATAGTTAGCATATGCTCAACCTAAATCACTAAATAGCAATGGTAGACAACTGGAGTTTAAAGGCCGCTTATCACAGAAAATGCATCATATGATACATGACGCACAAATCAAGACAACTAATTGAAACAGTTATAAAATGAAACAATTATCTTATTATCTACCATTCTACATTCAAGTACAATTTAATGTAAACATGAGCACTAAACAAACTAAGATGCTTTATGTAGTAGTAGAGCACAAAGTACATGTTGTATTTTATACAAAAAAAATATTACAAAGTTAAATAAAATATACATATTATTTATGGAGATTTGTAACTGCTGATATGGAGATTTGTAACTGCTAATATATATTAATACCTATAATTGAGATTTTAATTTCATTACCGTTGAGGTGATGTTAAATACCTATTATTGAGATTTTAATTTCATTACCGTTGAGGTTACCGTTGCTTTCCTTCTATATATATAAGACTGAGCTTTCTTTGTGAATATATCCCATCAGAAGAAAAAGAAAGCAAAAAGGTTACTGTCTTCATACACTTTAAAAAAAGGTGTTTCCTCTTATATATATATCTCTTCTTTATAGCAGCAAAAAGTGTGAACATATATACATATTAGTTGTACTACTGTCATTGCTCATTGCTAGTGTACTTCCTCATATATACATATCAATTGTTCTTTCGTATATATATATGTACTTGCTGCTAACACACACACACACACATATATATATATATATATATATATATAATATTCTATTGTTCTTCACATATATAAAATATATATAATATATTTATATATATATATATATATATATATGTGGTAAAAGTTTTGAGTTTGAGTAAGGAAAATTAGAAGTTATTCTTGGGTCATTCAACTATTTCAAGTGTTGATTAGTTGGGTGAAGAGCCGTTGAATCCTGGAGTATGATTTCGTCAGTGACCTTAGCACCGAGAAAAGTTCTCCGAGGGGCGAAATTTCTACTTAAGGACAGTGCACTGCACGCCTCTGCTCAACATTATTCGCTATAAATTGATAAGTTTTATTTCTGCCCTTCTTTTATTTGATAGTTGAATCCTACTTTATTCGTATTTTTCCAACAATCTTAAGTAGAAATTACTATGGATTCTGCTATGCTTACCGCCACCAAGTCTGTCCCTGATTTGACCAAAGTTGAGCCTTTTAATGGGTCCAATTTTAAACGATGGCAAATCAAATTACTTTTGATTATGGACATTGCTAAAGTTGACTATGTTTTAAAAAAACCACTTGAACCTAAGGATGCTACCGATGAACAAAAGAAATAATATGAATCTTCTATTAGTACTTGGACTTCAGCTGATAAAATTTGCAAGGCTATCATTCTCAACTCTTTGTCGAATGAACTCTTTGATATCTATTGTCTCTATAAACATGCTGTTGAAATGTGGGATGCTTTAGTTTTGAAATATGTTGTGGAAGATGCTGGTGTTAAGAAGTATGCAATTGGTAACTTTCTTAATTTTTGCATGACCGATGAATAGCGTCAAACAAGTTCCCTCAGATAAGGGCTATGTGGCTGGAGTACTCCAGATACTCCTGGTATTCAGAGGCTGAATATTGCACCAGAATCTAGTGCAAGCATAAAAGTACACTTTGATCGTGTTGAACTCTTGATTTAATATGTTAACCTTGCAAAGCAGGATACTTTATCTACCATTTCATTCCCTGTTCTCAAATCTTGTTTGAAATATCTTTCGGCGAGCAGGCAACAATCAAGACTGGCTGACCATAAGCCACCTTGAAGCTTTGTGATTGATGGTTGTGTCTAGGGTTGTAAATGGTAATCAGAAAATTCGTATATATTAATAAAATACTTCATTAATTAATAACTTATATTCATTAATTAAAAACTTAATTATATATATATATATTAACTTACAAAACTATAGCTATCAGTTTGTTACAAGTTTTTTACTTTCAAAATTTATTTGCAA
Organism: Panax stipuleanatus; assembly: GCA_020205555.1. NCBI lineage: Eukaryota > Viridiplantae > Streptophyta > Magnoliopsida > Apiales > Araliaceae > Panax > Panax stipuleanatus. The sequence continues at coordinate 133,651,186 of CM035124.1, forward strand.
TGCAGGAAGCGGGAGCAATGAATAATATAAATTTGAAAAATAATAATTAAATATTCATTGTAAACTTTTGAATCTAATAATATATTATAAATATTGCAATTTTTTTTTAAAATATATGTATATATATATATATATATTAATAGCTTATATATATATATATTAACCTACAAAACTATGTCTATTAGTTTGTTATAGTTTTTTACTTTCAAAACTTACTTATTATGCTGAGAGGCGAGAGCAATGAACAATATAATTTTGAGAAAAAATAATTAAATTTTCAATGTAAACTTTTGAATTTAATTATAGATAATAAATATTTATACACAATACAATATTATAACACACACATAAAATGAATATCTACTTATTAATGAACACCTAAACATTAATAAGTAGAGCATAATATTTGAAATTTAAAATTTCAAAAAATGATGAAATAATTTAGAGCATTAATTATTGTATTTATTAAAAATAAATAAATTAACATTCATTCATTAATGAATTATACTTTAAACTTCATTATGTTTTTTTCTTATTCTAGTTATAGTTGTAATTAGAGTATTCATTTTGAAATTTAAATTTGAATTTCAAAAATGATGAAAACTTATTTGAAATATAATTTAGAATATTGATTATTTCATTTATTAAAATAAATAAATAAACATAATGACTAATATTTATAATATTTAACTATACATGTATTAGTCATCACATAAATACTTAAATACGTTAAAACTATATAATAGTTACTTAAAATACACACACATACTATGGTGTTCGCTGAGTTTCGACTTGTTTACACCCCAAAGGATAAGAATTATGTGGGCACATACTATATTTCAAACTCCAAGAGTTTCCCTCAGATAAGGGCTATGTGGCTGGAGTATTTTCTAAAAATAGCGTCAAACAAGTTCAACTTTCTCATTTACATCTATTTTGTTCAATTTTTCTAAAAATAGGGTAGATGTCAGATGAACTCGTGTTGAAAATAATAATTCAAATTCAAAGCCACTTGAACGGACGTTGGAATGCTGTTATGGGTATTACGGTTCTTAATCAATTTTTTTTTAATTTTTGTTAATCAGATTTTTTTTAAACAAAAAAACTTATCTGAATTAAAAAAATAACAAATTTATTTGTTTTTAAAAAAAGAAATTTGATAAAAAAAAAATTATGGAGCAAATTTGAAAATAAAAAAATTGAAGGCCATTTTCAAATGGCGTTGGAACAATTAAATTTTTTTTATAAAGCTAATGTGTAAGAGCAAATGTTAGCCGAAGCCATTTCAGTTTTTTTAGACTATTTTTGGAAAATACTCGGTGGCTGAGTCTCTGTTCACTTTGACTTCTTATCTCCTCCTCGTGTGTGGACTGTGAGGCTGCCTCTGCTCTTCAGGTGGTCACGTGAGTGATGATTCTGATTCTTCTTCAAGGGCTTCTCCTTATTCCATCATAAGATTGGTCCTTTCAAGGATCACGAGACTATTTCTATCCCCTCTGTTATCTCCCAAAAGATTGTTGCTGTTTGGTCTCTTTCTCTTGTGGGATAGTTTGTTGGTGGTAAGAAATCTATCCACTGTGCAACTTACTGGGCCAAGACCATTTGGGGCATTCGAGTTGAATAAAGAGGAAGATCTGCTCCAAATCCTAAATTCGGGTCCTTTATACTTTGGCAAATCCCACATGATTCTTCATCGATTGCAGTCGGGTTTGGACTTGATCAAGGCTGAACCTTCTTCTATCCCAATTTGGATCAGATTTCGTAACGTCCCCCTTGCTATTTGGCACGGTGAGCAGCTAGTCGTGAAATCTGCCGGGGTGCATGATTTGGTAGGGTAATGGAGGCTCCACGATTTGGGTCTGATTTGGTTCCACTCTTCCATCTGCTTAACCTGCTTTGTTCGAAGGTACTGATTTCATATTCCCTCAACCTCTCTGCTTTGTTAAGTTTAATCAGCTTGCTCACTTCTAAGTAACCCATGAAAACTCTATGCTTTCATTACAGATCTATTATTCAATTTTCCCAATATACGCGCACCCAGTTGGCAGTGTAAGCTCGCCGGAAAGACGGCCGGAGACGGCGCAATCAGATCGGAGTGGCGACGCGCCCGTACGCGCTTCTTTTCTTTGCGTACGGTTCCCCCTTCTCTGCAGTGCGGGTCTGAATTACAGTTCGTGCAGTTAGTGTTGGTGATTTTACGGTTCGTACAGTTAGGGTCGGGTCGGGCTTCATCAGGTTATCTAGTTTCTCTACTGTTCCGGTATGGGTCGGGTTGTGAGACGGGTTCGGGTTTCCTCAGGTTATTTGGTTTCTCTACTGTATATGACTATTTGTTTCGTTGGTTTCTCAGGTTTCTTCTTCTTCCTTTGGCAATCCGAGAACTGTAACCTATGGATCAGTGAAATTCAGTCGGAGATGTAATGTAGAAGCAATCGATGGACTCTAATTTTCCCATTTTCGTCAGATTCAAGCCCAGTTTAAAATGTACGTAAAAAAGCTATAGTTTTCTTCATTCTTCTGATCCTTGGAGAAACTCGCTCTTTAATTTTGATTCATCATCAACCTCAAATAACTCAACTTTTATATTTCATTTCATTTTTTTGGGTTAAAATTCTATATTTTGCTACTCGCCTACAGAAGTGTTGCTGGAAATATGGTTAATAGAGGTTTTCATTTGAAGTAAAATGCTAGCTGTACATGATCAAGAAGTTTTCAGCTTTTTGGTGCAATGGCTTTGAAGAGGACTCACTCGTTAGTCCATGCACAGAAATTGTTCCACAAATGTTGGGAATGTTTAGGGTCTACATACATTTCACATTTGGTATAGTGATTAGAAGCCATGAATGGTCTGAGATTGTAAATTTGAATCTGGAGTACTTGTTTTGATAATATAAAGCTTCCACTCTCTTAAAGTACACGCTCATGTAATTATGAAAATTTACTTGATTGATGATCTGAGTTATAAAATATGTAATGAGTTTGTCATGTTTGATGCTTAGTTTTGATTTTGGAAGAAAATCTCCTTTCACCCCAAACTTTCTTTTAAAGTTGTAAATGATATCAGTATTTAGCTTTGCAACGTCAATGAGGTAGTCCATCAAAAAGGTTCCCAAACCGTTGCAGGGCTGATTCTTTTCATGGAATTTTTGAGGATATCTATAGATCTCTTCCCTTCTCATTCGTGTTCCACATATTGCTGAAGCTTTCCTAAACACTTCTTTTATAATTATTCTGTTCCACATTATTTCCTTGCATTGAATCTTTGAACATATCAAAACTATAACTTTATTTTACCAAAAGTTTATCCGAAAGATAATTTTGCAGTGCTTTCATGCCAAAATTGTGTTTTTTTGGGTGTTAACTTTTTTGGTGGTTTCTCAGTTGATACTTGACTTCATGTTATAAAACTTATAGATAGGATCCAGTAACCTAAAGGATTAGTTGAGCCTGGTCCGATATATATGATTTTTAGGTCATTGTTTAACTTTTTAAAAGTGTAAGAGGGAATATTCCTCTGCGCTGTTGGGAGTTACCTGGATTGAGCCCGTGCTCGCTAAATTTGTCACACTACTAAATTATCACCCAATTTCAGTTTCTTTCCAAATATGTTTTATAATAAAAAGAAATCCCCTAAGTTTTAAAATTCATATTCTGCTCAGATTTGATTGATTTGAACTTTTCTGAAGTCAATCGCTTGTTTATATCTTAGTCGGTGGAGATGTTCTTATAACTTCACTAAAATAATTCTTTGTACGTTGTACCAAAATGTACATGGACCTCAGCGAGGGCCATTTATGCATTGAAAGTAATGATCAAGCAATCTTTGTCATTGTGCCCATTGCCCCCATTCTTTCTTCTAGTTTGATTATGAACATATAGTTATCTTAATATTGGCCTCTCAAGACCCTTAGTTTGAAGTTTGAGTGTGTCATTTGTAGTCCATCTCATACCAGTTGGTACTTTGTCAAGTTAAAAGGAAAAAAGTAAAAAAAAATTAAAAAAAATCCTTAGTTGCATAACTTTTGAGTTATCATGGAAGAAACGTTTGTTCCCTTCCGTGGAATCAAGAATGATCTTCAAAAAAGGTTGTCATGCTACAAGCAAGATTGGACTGGTGGTCTACGTGCGGGTATCAGGTGTGTGATTCATCTGTAGCTCATCATACATAACTTAATTGTGAAGATTTTGATTTATTTAACTTATGCGAATATACTTGATCATCAATATGAGTAATCATATTTCTTGAAATTATTAATTAATCAATGTTATTGCAACAAGTATAAGAATTACATTTAGTAGTTTGTGGATGCAATAGATGATCTTGCTTACCTTCTGTTGACAAAGATCCTTGGCACCAACAACATACATATTTTTTGCTTCAGCAATTCCATTTATATCTTTTGGAGATCAACTAGAGAGAGATACTGGTACGATATTTTATAATTGTCATGGCTTCATGTCATCTCTTATTCTAAGGTGTATTGGCCAAGCTTAACAAAAGTTATTGTATATATTTGTTGCAGATGGAACCTTAACAACAGTGCAAACTCTTGCATCAACATCACTATGTGGAATCATCCATTCTATTCTTGGAGGCTAACCACTACTCATACTTAGTGTTGCTAAGTCAACAGTGTTGATGTACACATTTATGTTCAAATTTGTTAAGGATCGAAAGGATTTGGGTCAGGAACTCTTCTTAGCCTGGATGACATGGTATTTCTAACTATCTCAGAACTTAAAAATTACATATCTGGTTATAGTTACACGCTTCTTAACAGTGATCTGTACAGGGTTTGTATGTGGACAACCCTTTTGCTTTTCCACTGGCCATTTTGGGTGCATGCTCTATAATCAATAGATTTATGCGTCTGGCTGGTGAACTATTTGGCCTTCTAATTGCAATGCTCTTTATGCAGGAGGCTGTTCGAGTAAGTATTCTTGGATCAGTTTGTTGACTTGCTTTAAAAAAAAAATTGTGACAAAATAAAATATATATTGAGATTCTAGAACAACAGATAGCATAATGAGGTTGCATCACCTCTTATATCTTCTGTCATACTATCACTAGCTTACATGGTAATATTCTAGGATTAAGTACAGTATGCCCATCATACTTGCTTTGTTCTTCAAATAAGTTTTCTACATATTAAGCTTCCTATTAATATATGAAACTTTATCCTCTTATAGCAGTTAATTCCTTAAAATCCCAAATTCCTTAAATTCCTAACATAGCAATATTCTCATGGTTTTTGATGTCCATTTAGGCTATTAATAAGATTATTTTGCTTTTAAATGTTATGCCGTAAGGGTCCAGAATACTAGTCTGACTGTACTTCTGGTTGAGATTTCAGATCTAGTTACCTGTGTATTTGCAAGCACTACTTGTGACCATCCTATTCATCTTTGGGATGCTACTTCAGGTGCTTAATCATTATTCCTAACTTTCTTATAGAATAGGAAAGTGACATTGTTAACTCTGCCAGAGAGACCTGATAACTTTTTGCACTATGCTGAAAGTTGTTGCTATGCCGTCTCATGAAATCAACCCTGAACAGTGTTTTAATTTTTTTGGTGCTTATCATCTGTTAACATGCACCTCTTAAAACTTTTCCTTATTTTTGAGTGTTCCTATTCAAGTTTGTGTTTGAGATCATCTTAAGACTCCCTCTTGAATTTCTATTTCTCTGAAACATATTCAATGATAAAACAAATTTAAAGTTCGAGTTCAAAGAAGCTGTATATGATCTTTTCTTTTGTATAATATGATCTTCTCTTTGCATACTTGTATGAATCTATAAACAGTTTCATAACATTCATATGTCATAGCTTTGGAAATTGATAAATGTGCTTCATTTAAAAAAAATCAACTTTAAGAGCAAAATATTGTTCATAAAACTCATACTTGTATGGATCTTTTCTTTTTTGCTTATGACAGCTGGTTTGACTGGATTTGGTGGCACACCAGGAATTTTCGGTCAGAGTAACTTTGGACAACTGTATGTTTTGGCTAATTCTTTATGCCCTCCTTACAATTCCTATTCTACGCACTTGTCATGCAAAAGGACACAAAATTGCTTCATATAAGTTATTCCTTTTTGTTATTTCTCCCCACACGGGGAAGTTCCCATCATGCAACAACGTTCTGTTGTTGTTAATTGAAAATTGAACTAAATCAGTTAGGTTTAAAACATCTTCACCTAACATTTTTCTTAGTTCTTGTCCAAAATTGGTTTATTTTTTAATGTATAACCTTCATATTTTCTTAGTAGTTTTTCTGTCCAAGTTTGGATTAGCATTAGATACTGTCTTCATTTGTTGCAATTTTGTTAATTGAATTCTGCTTTATTATTAACTTTGTCAAGTACATCTTCATTTATGCTTTCTCTTATTCCTTCATCACTGGCTTGTAATCATTGCTGAGGCAGGTCTGCAACTCAGAACACTGCAGTTGCACAACCAACTCCTGTTTCAAATCGTTTTGGAACTCTACCAGCAGTCCCTCAGATGTCAATTGGTCGTGCTGGGATTTCACCTTCAATTCAATATGGAATTTCTAACTTACCTGTGAGTATAATAATCTACTGCAGCCAAAGAAACAGTAACATGTTTTGGTCACCGTTATCTCTCTCTGTCTCTTCATTGGTTGACCAATATTGGTCCGAAGTTAGTTGAAAATTTATCCACCTTGATCTTTATTTGTGGTTCAGTGCTATTTTTGAATCTTTGACCTGAATATCAGGAGCTTGAGATCTATCTTGTATGTCATCATTAATATCTTTCCCCTGAAACAGGTTTTTGACAAGCCTGCTCCTGTTAGGATATCATCATTGCTAACTTCTCGGCACCTTTCTCAAAGGCGGATTAGGTTCCCTGCAAGGAAATATCATCCTAAAAAAGAGGGTCCAAAGGTGATGATTGTCCTTGTATGAGTTCCTGTTTGGTTTTCTACTTGTAATCCATACTAAACCATCTAAACCTGCTAGGAAGATAATGACCAGAACTGTTTACTTGAACTAATCATTTAATTATTGTTTGCAGGTTCCATTTTTCTGCAATGATGAAGAGACACCTAGTACGCCGAAGGCAGATGCTCTGTTTATTCTCCCTAGGGCCTTGGCAATTCGCCCATTGGAACAGTGGCCAGGAAGAGCTAATCGGGAAGAAAGAACTCCATCAAAGGATATGTTTCGAGCACTGGAGAATGGTAATTTGTCCATACATTTTGCATCTTGCATTTTACGTATTGATTCAGTACACAAGTCTTTAATAATAGAACTAACAGATAGTTCGGCAAAACTAATTATAGGGGTTTTTGGGCTTAACAGATGATTCTAAAATTAAAATAAGAGTCCATGTGTCAAAATGTAATTGGGAGACACAAGGGGGACAGAGGATCTGCTCTCCTTCCAGACTAATGTAATAAATGCTTGTTTTGGTTTTCCAGACTATGTAATAAATTTATGTAATAATTTGTAATAGTAAAAATTTTTGGTTTTGCAAATGGCTTGTCATATGGTTTCGATGTTGTCCCCGTAGAAGGACTCTTTCTAAAAATAGGCTAAAACCCACTTGAACCGGTGTTATGTACAAAAATTCAAATGTGATAATTCAAGTTCAATTTTTTTTTTGTCAAAATTTGATAATTTATTTTTGTATAGGCCAGTATGAAAAAGGAAAAAAAAATGCCAACATAGGTCTGAGAACGGTATCTATTATAAGCAAATTATTAAAAGGAAAAAGGTATATAATCTAATTTGTCTAATTTATCTATTTATAAATTAAATGATTCGTAAATAAAATCAGTATTTTGTATGTTATGGAAAACGAAAAATTAGTTAATAGAATTTAAATGTAAAAGTAAAATTATACTCTTTTGGTTAACAATAAAACACTCACTTATAAAATTTGTTAATATTAAAAATATATATTTTATATAATGATAAAATTATGACAACAAACTAGAGGTTATTATCATTTTATGATATTAAAAGTTTATAACTGAAGAAATTAACTCTTTCTCTTTTGTTAAATTTGTTATCTTGTCGAACTTAAAATATAATTAATTTCTTTTGAAACTCATATTTTCTTAAGGATCTCATTATAAGTACAAAGAATTTTGTAATCAACACCTATTATTTACTTCATAATTACAAAAATTATAAAATTTATATATAAATAGTAAAAAGTTTCCTTTTATAAATTGTCCTTACAATTTATTTATACATAATAAATATATAATCATATTATATTTATTATTCACAAAAACACATATTGCGCAACAACTATTCAGTAAAGCAGTCCAATATCACATAATATGAACTTTATTTATTTAATTTCTTATTTTAATACTTTTCCAAAAATTTGGATTGTCACAGAAGGCTCATGATTAACTCGCTTTGTAAACAAGTCGAGCACTTACGAGTTGAGTAAATCCAAGTAATGTTCTGAGTCAAATCTGGCGCAAAATTATAAATTTCTTATCGAATCCGAGTCGAACTCAATTTTTTCGAGCCGGTCCGAATCTAAGCATTTGGATGTTTGATGAGATTCGACTCGTTTACTCCCCTAACGATAATAGTTATGTGGGCCCAAACTATATTTCAAACTCCAAGAGTTTCCCTCAGATAAAGGGATATGTGGCTGGAGTATTTTTTGAAAATAGCGTCAAACAAGTTCCCTCATATAAGGGCTATGTGGCTGGAGTACTCCAGATACTCTTGGTATTCAGAGGCTGAATATTGCACCAGAATCTTGTGCAAGCATAAAAGTACACTTTGATCGTGTTGAACTCTTGATTTAATATGTTGACCTTGCAAAGCAGGATGCTTTATCTACCATTTCATTCCCTGTTCTCAAATCTTGTTTGAAATATCTTTCGGCGAGCAGGCAACAATCAAGACTGGCCGACCATAAGCCACCTTGAAGCTTTTCGATTGATGGTTGTGTCTAGGGTTGTAAATGGTAATCAGAAAATTCGTATATATTAATAAAATACTTCATTAATTAATAACTTATAGTCATTAATTAAAAACTTAATTATATATATATATATATTAACTTATAAAATTATAGCTATCAGTTTGTTACAAGTTTTTTACTTTCAAAACTTATTTGCAATGTCAGGAAGCGGGTACAATGAATAATATAAATTTGAAAAATAATAATTAAATATTCATTGTAAACTTTTGAATCTAATTATATATTATAAATATTGCAATTTTTTTTAAAAATATATGTATTTAGATATATATACATATATATTAATAGCTTATATATATATATATATTAACCTACAAAACTATGTCTATTAGTTTGTTATAATTTTTTACTTTCAAAACTTACTTATCATGCTGAGAGGCGAGAGCAATGAACAATATAATTTTGAGAAAAATTAATTAAATTTTCAATGTAAACTTTTGAATTTAATTATAGATAATAAATATTTATACACAATACAATATTACAACACACACATAAAATGAATATCTACTTATTAATGAACACCTAAACATTAATAAGTAGAGCATAATATTTGAAATTTAAAATTTCAAAAAATGATGAAATAATTTAGGGCATTAATTATTGTATTTATTAAAAATAAATAAATTAACATTCATTCATTAATGAATTATACTTTAAACTTCTTTATGTTTTTTTTCTTATTCTAGTTATAGTTGTAATTAGAGTATTCATTTTGAAATTTAAATTTTGAATTTCAAAAATGATGAAAACTTATTGGAAATATAATTTAGAGTATTGATTATTGCATTTATTAAAATAAATAAATAAACATAATGACTAATATTTATAATATTTAACTATACATGTATTAGTCATCACATAAATATTTAAATACATTAAAACTATATAATAGTTACTTAAAATTCACACACATATATATATATATTAAGTTAATAACTTAAAATATATTTATATTAAATAAAGTAAAATTTAATAATTAGGTTAAATATAATATTAGTAATTATTATTTATATATATATATGCCGTATATAAACTATATATATAATTTATATAAATATAAATATAAATACCGTCTAAGAATGGTATATATCAAAATCTCACATTATCTAGACCATTGAAATCAAAAACACACAGTAATTATACGGTCAAAAATCTTAATCCTACACTAACCGTGACAAACAATCAAACTGCGACACCTCGTTTCCACTAATTTCCCTCCCCAACCATTCGAACAATTTCCCAAACAAACAAAATATAATTCATTCTCTCTCATATCAGAGGCAACTTTCTCTCTCTTTTTCGTCAGAACCGTGTACCAAAATCAACATTTGTGTGTATTTTTCTCAAAATATACTCCGATTAAACAGTCTGTATTCACCAGATTCGGACCAGATCTAGAAATAGTGAAACCCCCAAACCCATTTGTTTTAACACTTTCCATTATCATCCTCAATCAGTCAATCCTAATCCTTCATCAGCCATAACAAATTCAGTCTAACGCTCGAATCACTCAATTCGAGAGATCTATTTGTGGTATTTCTTCAATCTCTCTATTTCCATTAATGCTTCGTATCTATAGATATGTAGAGCACCGACTAATTTACACAATCTACAATCTTAGTATCTGTTTAAATATTGTATATTTTATTTTGTTTTCAGTATATGAATATTCAGATGTTATCCTCGTCTGTTTCCTCTCTCTACTCTTTATTAGTGCGGTCGGATCCGCGTTTCTTGTTTCCTATCAGATCTGTTTTGTGGCAGATCTAAGCTGGGGTGGATGAGATTTTGGTAGCGTAGTGGGGGCTCCACGATTTGGGTCTGATTTGGTTCCACGCTTCCGTCTGCTTTACCTAATTTCTTCGAAGGTGCGAATTTCATGTTGTATGCTATAGTTTTTGTTTGGGATTGAAACTCGATTTCACGGTTATGTGTCTTTCTTGAATATCCTATGCATGTAATTTATGTGCCATTTCTTTATTTTTTTTCTTTATTTAGTGGAAGTAAAAACTTGGGCTTTTTTATGTGCGTTGCTTCTAGTGTTTTGCTTCATTTTCCATTGATTTTTTACATTTTCGATAATATTTCTTCTATTTTTAGTCCTCATTTTTACTACTTTACTCGTCTCCCTCAACATCTCTGCACTTTCTCTCTCATAACCATTGATGTCTCCTTTTTACAGAGCATGAAGATATGATATTGTTTGTAACTTTTATTGAATATCAACTCCTTTCTGTAATTTTATTTTCTTGAAGTCGCTGTTATTTTTTCTGTAGAGCTTATCACAAGGGCAAAAAATATACCCACCCATTTGGAGTTATATTTAACAGATTTTTTTGTTTGTTTTAAAAAAATTGGATAGTTTGGTGAAAATGGAGATCTATGAAGTGGGTAGTTTTTTTAGTGTTGTTTTTGTGTTTTTGGTCAGCAAAATGCATGGGGGTTGGTATACAGTGGACTCGGGGTGTGGAGTAGAGTAGAACAGCTAGGGGTTTTGTCTTTTGGACTTAAATCTGTTTAACTTTCTTAAACTTGGAATATCAGAGAAACAAGCATTGCATGTGTGTGAGAAAAAGTAAATTTTATTTGCAGGTATTGTTTTGTTTTCTTTTGTTTTGAAGATTATTTAGGCCTGTCATGAAGTTGGGAAATTTAGTTTAAGAGAGGACATTCAACTTTATTGCGGTTTTACCGTAAGCAGATTTTCATATTGTATGCTATAGTTATTGTTTAGCATTGAAACTCAATTTCAGCGATGGACTATGCCTGCAACTTAGATTCTTCATGAATTATGTGTCTTTATTTAATTATCCTATTTCATGTAATTTATGTGCCTTTTCTTTATTTAGTTAGTGGCAGCAAAAACTTGGGATTATGTTTAGTTTCTTTATTGTATACTCGAATTATGCGTCCTTTCTTTGTTAAGTGGAAGTAAAAACTTGGGCTTGTTTATGTGTGTTGCTTCTAGTAACAGCAGAACATTGAGGAGACCCATTTGGAGTTATATTTAGCAGAATTTTTATTTTGTTTTTTTTAAAAATTGGATTGTTTGGTGAAAATGGAGATCTATGAATTGGGTATTTTTGTTTAGTGTTGTTTTTGTGTTTTTGATCAACAAAATGCATGGGGGTTGATATACACTAGATTCGGGCTGTGGAGGTGGAGTAAATTAGAACAAGGTTTTTGTTTTTTGGGGGCAAGTATTGAAACTGAAATTTGAAAACGTTTCTCACTATCTCTGGTAAGGAAGAAGCCCCTCTTTCTCTCTCTCCACATTTGTGGTTTTTAAGGTTTATTGTTTGTTAGATGTGGTTTTAGGTCGACATGTACCTAAATACTCTTCTATCCCTCGTCCCCTCCTTGTGTTTGCGTTTGCATGTCTTTGTTTGTCTATGTATCATTGCCAGCTGGTACAGCCGTAGAGGATTACTTTTCTTTTGTCTATATTTTTTTCAAATGACAGCATTAGTGTGAATTCTATCTTTGTACGCATGTTTTGTTGTGGATTAAACTAACACCAATTTGTTCCCATCGTATGTTTCATTGATATTGTGGGAAACTCATATGATGCAGCAGTTAGAGGTATGCAATAACATTCTTGGTGTTTTTTATTTTTATTATTATTATTATTATTTTTTGTTTCGGTTTTTGTTTCATGTATTTATACCTCAGGGTGATACTAAGGGATCTGTTAGGGGTGGAGATGTATCTGTCAAGAAGGAACTAGTTGTAGCTCAGCTTACGAATCCACAGGTATGGTAGCAAAGAGTCGATCTTTGAATGTTTCTTTTGGTTCTAATAGCTATATTTAGCATATTTGATATGTTAGAATGAACTAACTACCAATTGTTAACTCTTTATTGTTGTTTTGTTTGGTGATGTATAAATATTGCAGCATACCCATCAGGGTTCTTGCACACAAGGCATTAACTATGTGAATTCTCACATTTGAACTTCCAAGTAAATCTCTATCCCTCTCTCTCTCTCTATGTGTGTGTGTGTGTGTTTAACATGTTTTATTTTTCGTTGTCAAAATAAAATTGAGTAGGGTTCGAATGTCTTGCATATTATTTTACTTGGGATATAGGTTTATCTAGTGTTTTTCATCTCCATCTTTTGAAAGATCAAGCAACCTTAGATATTGATTTTTTTCATTCATGAACTGCTGTTTAACTTTTGAAGATCTTTTAACATACATTTAAAAGACATCGTGAACTTTGTAAAAAAATGTATGTTTACGTACAAATTTATGTTAAAAAATCAACTTCATATTGATTAGAAATTGGAACTTTACTCCGTTGACCGTTCAATCCTTTGTTGTTCCATTCTCATTGACTTCCTAAGATTGGATAATAATTTGTTTTCGTGAGACGGCGTACACTGCTCCTTGTCTCATGTTCTCATAAATGATTGTACTTAAATCCACACATCTGTTTAGGTCATATGGTGAAGAGAGTAATCTTCTTTTGAGAACAAATAATATATAGACAACTATAATTGAGTTTTGCGTTAGAGGAATATCTTGTATAGTTTTGAATATTTTTTCTACCATATAATTGCTAGATTTTGTTAAATTAATTCAATACCCATGCTTTAGCTTTGTTTGGTGTTATGGTTTTGTAGTTCCATTTTAAGGTTTGTTTATTTATTATTTATTAGCTTAGCCTTCTCACCATCTTGTAGGGCAAATGTTAGTAAATTAAAGAATGGTCATCACAATGATTTTTGAGCATGGTAACAGTCGAAGTTATTACTTTAGTTCTGGTCGGTTGGTGTGCAAGAATTTTGAATTTTGTTCTGTTTATTATAATTATGTT